>JAJONR010000558.1:0-163018 GCA_029582245.1 Solanum etuberosum
TATATATATATATATATATTCGAAATAATAAATGATAACACTACACTATAAATTTTAAATTTCAACTTTTAATTTTACAACGATAGAAATTATTTCAAAATTTCAACTGATAACACTATGATTTCAAAATTAAATTGATAGAACTTAACTTCCAACTTTCAAAAACTTTAACAAATCAAATTTCTTATTTCTTATTTCAAAATTCAAGTTACAAATTTCAAAATTTAAATTTCAAATGTCAAAATGATAATTGAAAAATATACTATAATTTTAAAAAAAAATAATTCTAATTCATTTAATTACATGGAAGATGAAGTTGGAAATAGAATAATAAGCAAGAACTAATTAGAAATTATCGATAGATGGAGAAAACATTGTCTGAAAAATAAAATTTAAAGTTTCAACTTTTTAAATTCACAACGGTTACAACTATTTCAAAATAAATAGATAACAATACACTATATTGATTAAAACTCAATTTTTCAAATTAATACATTGGAGAATGATTTAACGTTGTGAAAAGAAAAAAGTAAACTGATCCAGCCCACAAACACAACCCGTTAAGATCCATGGACCCATGACTCGACCCAATAGACCCGGAAAAAAAGAGTAGACAGGTATGGGCTGGACTGAACGGCCAAATCCTACTGTTAAACCCGACCCAATACTGGAACCCGGTGAATTTTTTTTATAGTGGGCCAGATTGAGTCAGACCGGCCCAATTGACAGCGTTGAAGTATCTCCAAAACTTAATATTTTGAGGTTGTACGGGCTTTTATGAACTTGCTTCATTTTCCCACTCTTTTATCTCTAGAAAAGTTGAAAAATCCTCTTTAATTAAAGCCCTACTGCCTTCTTTAAGTATTGTGTCATATTATATCGTATTATATTGTATTGTATTGTATCGTATTATATTATTTTAATGAATACATCATTTGAATAGATCATTGTATGGTTTTCATCGTTACATAATATCACACATCAGAAATTTGAATGATTAACCTTACAATAAAGTAGGGTATGAGGTAAAACTATTATGAAAATGTAAGGCAAAGGATAAATTATGATAATTAAATAAGAAGTAAAGACAAAATGGGAAGAAAATATTAACAGTAACTACATAATCACACCAAATCAGTCACTACATAAAATGAGATTTTTCATATTTAAACGATATGATACAATAAATTTAAGTAATAATCAAAAGAAACATTATATTAAACTAACAATACAATACAATATAACGGATAACAACTATACAAAGACGGTGTTATAGATAAATAGATTATTATAGAGAGGAATATATTCCCTACGTTGGGTGGCGTTTGACTTTAGATTATGACCGCTAGGGATTTTATTAAAGTTTTTGGGAATTGTTTTTTTCCCCATTTTGGGGTTTAATTATATAGAGGATCCGCACAGACTTTTTGATAAGTATGAACTCATCCTAGATGCTCAAAATTGAAGTCCTAACAGTGTAAGCACACCTTTTTTTTCTTTTATGACATAAAACACCAAATAATACCTAAAAAGTAATTCCACCATCACTAGCTTTACTAAAAGTTCCCTCATCTTTCATGCTAAAAAGTTGGCCATGGTTTTCATGCATTGCTTTTTCACTTTTTAACTGTTTCACATCATTTGTTTTTTTCTTTTCACAAGAAATTTTTGCTTTATACTACCTCCTCCTCCATTATTTGTCAAATTTTAACTTGACATACATATTTGGTACAGTGAGTTTACTATTTTATTCATATTAATTGATAATATTTCAAACATATTAGTCATTATACTTTTTCAAAGACATACTCAATGCTAATAAATTGAGGGTATAATAGAAATTTTTTTACCCTTCCTTGATTTGTCAAATATAATAAAAAATAAAAAATAAATTAAAAAATATTTGACAAGTAAATAGAAATAAAGAGAGTACTTAAGAGATTTTTAAAAGAGTAAATTCAGGAATAACAAATATAATAATCATATTAGCGCTCTATAGCTACAGTTTTGTTATTTGCGCTTCATAACCAAATTGTGTTTGCTATAGAGCATCCGATTTGTAAAAATCGCAGTGATTTGTATAAATCGAGCGTTAATTCGTCTGTGTCTATGAAAATTGCGTTTGTAAATGTATATGTTCTCTATGTTAGGCTTGTCAATTGTATATGTATACGTAAATATATGTGGAATATTTATATATATAAATACAAATTTTTATTAGTTGTAATTTGTGTATGTATATGTTATGTATGTTAGGCTTGTCAATTGTATCTATATACTTTTACGCATGTGGAATCTGTATATAAATACAAATGTATATCTTCTTTGTATTAGGCATGTCAATTGTATATGTATAAAAATATATAAGTCCCAACTGAATGGCAAGAACAACTGAATGGCAAGACAACCGAATGGCAAGAAAAGTGAAATGTTTGCTGCGAATTGAAATTAAATAAAACTGTAGCTATAGAATTTATTTTGAATTAATAGTTTGCTATAATGCACAATTTTCTCTTTTTAAAATAATATATACGAAGACTTTTTTATATATAGAAGAGAAAATACATTTAAAAAAAAACCCTAATCTCATTTCAATTGAATTAAAATCCACCCAAAAAACTGATGTGACAAATAAAAAAAGAAAAGGCGAGTGAAAACGTAAAAAAATCAAAATAAATAAATAAATAGGCCTCTTTTTTTCTTTTCAACCAATAAGGTTTCATCTTCCTCACACCCCACCACCTTTATCCACCACAACTCCACCCTTTCGTTCTTTGAACCCCCCCCCCCCACCCGCACCCCTCATTCCCCTATTTCGAACCCCGCCGCCACCCACACTTGCATCACCCCTTTCTTCTTCTTCTTCGAGCTTCTGTCCCCGCCACCTTCTTTCTTGTTTTTCGAAACACCCCCACCCATTTGTTCATTTCAAATTATTCTTGCTTATTCTTAAAAGTGATGAATAAGAAAAAAATGAAAAAGCCAACAACTGATTGTTGCTTCAAGATCTTACTTATGGAAGGGTTTGTTGATTGTGATGAACTTGAAGATTTTTTTAATAAAAATTTTATAATTTCTTCATCTCAAATTAGTTTTTTTAATTTGTATTATTTATTTATTTTGATAATGTGCTTTAAAAATTGAATGTATTCTAGTCTTGGATCCATAGAGTTTGATATTATTTTTGAGATTTTATTTTTATAATCTTGGATTAATTCTCAATTTTTTTTCTATCTTTTACCTTTCTAAAATAGTATAAATAAAAAGAAACAAAAAAGAATTTAAAAAAACTCAAAATTTAAATAATTTTCAAGGTGGCGCTGACGTGGCAATGATGTGGCACTGATATGGCAATGAAATGATGCGTGTGTAATACACTTGCCATTGTGAGACTGGTATTTTAGTGTTAGGATTGAAAAAAAATCACTTCAAAGATGTTAAGGGGATATTTAAACGCCCGTATAGTTTAAGTGCTAAATTAAGTTGTGCTGCCAAGTTCAAAGGATTTTTTATGTGTTTTCTCTATATAGAATTATTTCTTTCTATTCAAATTGTAAAGACGAATGCATTTCGTTTTGTTATTTGATTAATTATTTACTAAATATAACTTAAATTCGAAGTAGCTCAAATTGGTCTATTTGTATTTAATTGAAAAACTATGGAGGTTCAATTTTAGTTGTATGAGATATAGAGTGTTATCCTGAAAAAAATTAAGTTGTATACTCCACATAAGAAGTTAGATTAAGTTTATACCAAAATCCATATTTTCTAGATTTAAATATACTTTATTTTTTCTGAAATAGGAAATATTTTCTAAAAATCAAACAAACCACAACTCTAATCCCAAAATACAAACTTTTAGAGCCAGTTTGGATTGACTTAAAAGTTGATCAAACTTATTTTTAAGTTATTTTTAATTTTTGGGAGTGTACCAAAACTAAAAACAACTTAAAATAAATTAACAATGACTTAAGAAAAAAGGTGAAAAGTTAAAAGTAGATATTTTCCTACTTTTAATTATTTTAACTTAATAATTACATAAATTTAACTTTTTTAAAATTATTTTAAAAAAATTTCTTTTTTTAAAGTTAAGTAAAACGGGTTGTTAGCCAGTTGAGTGGTTTTTCAAGAACTTTCTCAATATCTAGTTTTTATTTATTTTTTCAAAAGTAAACCGAGACCAGTCCAATTATTGCCGTCTAAATATCCCAATAAAAAATGTTCTTCCTCCGTTCTAAAATACTTGTCCCATATCATTTCTCAAAAGTCAAACTATATGCATTTTGAACAATATTTTAATATATATTTTTTCATCATATTAATATGAGAAGAATTAAAATTTAGTTATTTTGTAGTTAAAGAAAATATTAAAACTATCGAAAGAAAAAATCTCTACCTAAACAAGACTCTTAAATAACTATTATCGATATTACTGTGTTGTGGTATGAGAAGAACGATTTTCAATTTAACCCCAAATTTTTCCTCTAAAAAAGATATAATCAAATATGAAAAAGATTTATATTTTTCTTTCCGAAAAATAAAATCAATTATGATCATGCTTTCGATCATTAAAAAAAATAAGACTCAAATATAATAAGATAATAATGGCAAAAATCCTAACAAGAACAACATAACGAGGGATATTAATTAATCACTGCTAATTAATCAACAGAAGTATTAGTATATATAATTGTATAATTAAAAAGTTTTATTAAGTACTCCCTCTAATCCTAATTATTTATCCATTTTTGAATTGACACACCTATTAATAAAACAATTAATGACATAGTGAGATAACCATTTTACCCCTATTAATTATGAAGTGGATGAATTAAAAACTTAAGATTTTAAGAAGTTCTATCCTTTTCAAAATAATTAATTGAGGATATATAATAGGTAAAAAGAATTTATCCTTTCTTGATTTGTGAAAATGGACAAGTAATTAGGGATAACCAAAAAAGAAAAAAGTGGACAAGTAATTACGGACAGAGGGAGTACATATATATCGATTGGTTGTCAATATTAATGACATCTGATTGGCAAGTAATGCCATCTAGTTACAACCTTAAGCTTTTTGTTAGTGTGTGTTTTGTCCTAATTATATTGCTACCAATTCAAATCTCTTTTTTTTTTTTTTGACAGGTAAGTATGTATGTGTTGGCCAATAATTCAGTAATTAGTAGTAAAATCATTTTGACACTTAAAAAATGACTACATATCTACGTTATTTCATTACTAATTAAACCCTTCCTTTCTTGGACATAATATCACATTAATTGGTAACCTCCAATTATATATCTTTTCATGCTCTATTGTTAGGCAACTACCTACCTTCACATTCCATTCATATTTCACTTTGTTTAGTACACCTTGAGAGTCACTCCCTTTTAGGAGAGCAAACTCAGAATTTGGAAATGATAGGTGTATCTCAAACTAGTTTTAAGATTCTAATATGAAAAAAAAAAAAAAACTCAAAATGAGGAGGGGCCCAAGGTTTAAACCAGTGCACCAATTAGTTTTAGTGTTCTTATAGTGCCTAATGAAGTATCTCATTTCTCAAGCTATATATACACATATATACATAAATTTTTTTGAAATTAATTAGTGCATGTACACCCTCATGCATACGTATATCTCAAGCTATATATACAAAAGTTTTCTAGAAATTAATGACTGCACATGCACCTTCATACGTACACACGGGTCCGACTCCATCTCCGGTCACATCTTGTAAAAATTAAATAAATCTAATTGAATGAAAGAAAAAAGGATCATTGTGGATGAAATAAGGCAAAGGGTAAAAGACAGTAGGATAATGTAGGGCATAAGTGATTTTTAAAGAAATTTTCTTGGACAGCCTGTTAAGCAGATTGATACATAAAGAGACAGGGACTGCCTTTTCTATCCTCCTTTAGGATTTCTTTATTTAAATAAAATAAGATAATATATAGGATTATTTGACTGCATCTTAAATAATCTTTCCTTTTAATTTGTTCGGAAAAGAAGGTACTTACCAAGAAATCACAGAGGAAATTAGTCACTTCCTATGCTTAATTATTGATTTAAATTTATTGTATAATTAACTCATAAAATTGTATAGCTGAATTTGTTAAATGATTTCAGGACACATGAGTTAGTTAAATCTACTAAATAAAATAAGAGTACAAGATAAATCACAATAACAATATAATATAATGAATAGAAAGTAAGAATGTAATTAAGCCTTGAGAATAGGGTCTTGGAGACCGGAGTACCGTGCATGTGGAATGACTTATAAATTAAATAGCTAATATTTTTGCCTAAAAAAATGTATGTATGCTTAAACAAGTGTGTGAATTGGAAAGATTTCAGCCCCTACCATTGATGATTAATGGGCTAGTTATTTATAGAGAGCAGACTAAATAGCAAATTTAAATTTGTAGGGTTTGGATCCATATTAGTCACTCACTTGAGCATTAACTCTTCGATTGCGTACTGGACAATAAATTTTTTTGGTCTTTCTCTTGATTTTCGGGTTGACGAGCTTATCTTATCTTTATCACTAGTAATTTTTGTACTCTGTACGTGGATTATGCCCTTCGGGAGCTAGACATGCTACATTTCTGGAGCATCAGTTTCAATCACTAGGATGTTGGGACCTGATACACTTAAAATTACATCTCAAGTGTTAACTTGAGTTTAAACTTTATGAATAAAGAACTAAGGTTGTGTCCCCATAATGAAATGTAATGCTCTCGGTTTTTATGCAATTGCAGATAATTGTATTACTAGATATGCATTCAGTCACTACATCATCACTCAATCTTTGCTAAGAGTTGAATGATTTATCTCAATATAATTTTCCTAAATCTAAGTTATTTAGAAAAATAAAAAACGACTGATTATGCTATGTAAATTTGACTTATCCCTAAAAGAACTTATTAAACAAGGGTTTGTGCCTTGAATTCATGCAAACTATGTCTGCCAAACCCTTATTCACTTTTGCAAATAAAATTAAGATACTATGGTGTAGTTTAATATTTGCAACCACTAACCAATCGAAAAAATTAAAAAATAATTTAATATCCGAATATTCAAAAATTATGCAACACACAAAAATCTTATGAATGTTACACCTTGTTGGGTTCACAACCTCAATAGAAGATTTAACTACTTATAATTTAAAAAAAAATATTAAAAATTAAATGAAGTCATAAAGCTTATTTTGAAAGTAAAGATGAAATAAATAATTTAGTGTTCTTTGTTCCTTACAAACTTCTAAATTAGAGAGAGAAATATCAAAAATTGAAAACTAAGTAATTTTGATAACTCTATATTACAAAGCCCCTATGAAAAATATTTATAATGTGCCACAAATTTAAAATCCTAAAATAATCAAACTGCTACTGATACCATTCATGCACCATACATTGATCGACAATATGTAGATTGCCTTCAAGCATGTCATGGATTATGCCTTAGGGTTTATGGACTTTAGTCGTTGTTTGATCCACCGATCATTCAAAGTCTGTGAATTCTTTCATTGATCTTAGTGTTTTTGTTCTCTAGATGTACAAATTTTGAATGTAATATACAATTCGTATTTTCTATCGTGGATTGATAACTTTATGAAATTGTTGTAGGTACATCTCTCTAATATTTTCAATGATTTGATCCACGATCTATATCTTCATTTCACGGATTGTGAATTTTCTTTTATGGACAATATCTCAGATTATTATTATTTTTGGCCATTTTGACATTCAATACCTGCAAACAACTTTCTAACATTAAAAACACAGAAAAATATACAAAAAGATATTGAATACCTCAGTAAAGGACAATAGATGTGTCCTAATTTCAAGGAACATCAACACCTCTAATTTAAAGTCGTTGATCATCCTCAAGCAAGTAACACAAGACACTCTCCTATGCCTACGTCTAATCACAACAAAATATGTTGTCTATAATGACTTTAGTAAGTCTGTACAAGCATTTACTATCAAAACATGATCAACCCCTCTTTAGCGTTACACTTCATTCAAGTTAAGATCACACAAGGAATTTGCTAATTTATAATGTAGGCGTCGAAACAGGAAGGATACGTATTTGAGAATAGTGATACCACCCTCCTTTAGCGTTACACTTCATTCAACCTTCCAACCTTCTATTCTTTTCTTTCCCTTTCCTTCCCGTTTATTTTTTTACGTCGACTCTGATGTAGTGCTTTTTACCGTTTTATCCTCTCTCTTATTCACTCTTCTTTTAATCCTTTTTTCATTCTCATATATCTTTTCCTTAATTTCTTCAACACTAGGTCATGGTCTATTAATCTTGGACATATTAATACACTTGACTGTCATATTTTCCTCATGGTTTAGCTAAGTTTTGATAATTAATTTATCGTATATTTATATATATGTTTTGAGTATAATTGATGTGGATAAGCTGATATATGTGATTAGATACATTTCAGGTTAAAATACAGTAAGAATCGATCCAAATTGACAAATAAAAAAAGACGATAGCTAATCATTATGGACTAAATGACCTCTTCTTCAACCATAGACCTATTTCAATCTTGTAATAATGAATTTTTCACAACACTCTCATCAACAACTAAAATAGGTGTTTCCACCTTAGTCAGGTATAAAAGTTCAACATCTTCTACCTCACATTGGAAAAACTCTTCACTCATTGTGGTGATCGTCATACAGTGAGACGTAGGCCTACTTTCACTCCTTTTAAGATTTTTAATTGTGTTTCTTGAAAGTTAGCCCTTTTGGGGTGGTTATGCTCCATAGATATGTCTCTCACTTGCGTTACAAGTCTCCAAATAGAGGTAGTGTGGAAACTTATAGTCTCTGACAAGTGAATTATAACACCAATCCACTTTAAATTCTACATAACCTTTTCTAGCGTACCTTAACTTAGAATTGTTCTGCTCATTATAAAGAATTCCTCGATGCTATTGCAAGTTAGATATTTTTCCTCTTTGAGATAGGGACAAATGAATTTTAGCTTATGTTGACAAAATTGTTTCTATTGTTCCAGTTGCCCTGATTATGACCACCTTGATTCTAATATCCAGACTTGGTTACACTAACTTTACGATTAAGGTCTTCATTGGTTTTGATAGTTTGAACCTCAACACTTTTGACTGTAATAGCCCATTTGAGGGTTGTTGATATACTAGCTTCCTCAAATTTCATTGGAGGAACCTCTTAGTGTTGCATTATCGATTGTGCATAATTCAATTACTATAATACCTACACTTAGTCAATCTTATTCACACTCTTCATACAATTTTCGGTGAACCTCTTAATTAATAGGTCAATATTATTAGTCATATATATTGGATATCAACTAGGTTTGTCTGCTTTCATAAAACCTTTGAAGGTAACATAGTTCATTTTTTTTGTGGAATATTTACCATTAATCGACACTAAGACCATACAAGCTATAACATGAAATCCTATGTAACCCTCACATCAAAAAGGGTATTCTACTTGCCAAGGTGGTCTCTGTAACATTCATTCATATGCTAATTGTGGATTCACTAGGTAGGTCATTTAAGACAATCCTACAGGGGAATATAGTTTGACACAAAGAGAGTACTTCTAGATACCTGACCTCTACTAACGAGAGAGCTTCCATCTGAAAGTCCTCTCGGTGCTAAGTAAAATCACAACAAAATTAGTCATATTTATATTCATATCATCATACTTGGAAAGACACATTTAAACTACCAATCCAATCATAAATCATCATAGAGTAGCTCCTAAAAATCATGATTCATACATGCGTGAGAAAAAATTTCACAATCATGATTTCATAATATGTGAGAAAACATTTCAAAATTCATTTATACTTGTCTCATAAGAATCCTTGGTTAATAAACATCATTCACTACTAAAAAACTGCCGAAAAACGACGGCCAAAAGCGACAGATTGCGTCGCTTTCAGATTATTTTTTTTCTGTATTTTTCTTTTTGATAAGCGATGGAAAACGTTGCTTTTTTAAAATTTTAATTTTTTTTAATTTCTAAAAAGCGATGTAGTCCGTCGCTTTTCTGGAAATTTAAATTTTGATCACATCATCCTGAACTTTTGATCCTATGTCGTCCAGCTTTCTTGGTGCTGTGGTCTCAGTCTTCTAATGTCAAATCTCAGAAAAGTGACGGACTAAAGGACCCTGTCCGTCGCTTTTTTGGAAATTTATTTTTTGAAAAATCCAGAAAAGCGACGGACTAAAGGACCCTGGCCGTCACTTTTCTGGATTTATTTGAAAAAAAATTATGCAAAAAAGCGACGGACTAAAGGACCCTGTCCGTCGCTTTTTTCTGCATTTTTTTTTACAGCCACCTGCAAATATAAATCAATTCAATTCAAATTTAACCAGCCCAATCAAACAAAATACAATCTAAACATCCCACACAAGATATAAAACAACAAAATTAAATCAATCTTCAAAAATATCTAAATCACAATACAAAAAGTTATAAAGTCATTCAAAATTTAAAAAGAGTTCATAAACTAAAGCAATAAAAGATAATCAAGGAGTGCAGTCTATATAATCATCATCATCCTCACTGTCGTCGTCAGTGCCCTCGGCAGGGGATGATGTAGATGTGGGTCGACGAGCGAGGTTCAACACTTGTTCCTTGATTTGCTGAACTGTCGCACTCATGCTTTCTTGTTCATCTACTCTTTTTCGCTCAGACTCTTGGAGTGCTGCTGTCAGTTTTTCTATATGTGCCGACATAGCAGCGATCTGAACACCGTCAATTTCCTCGGCTTGACGTGACGATCCAATACCTTCTAAGCCTGACAGGAGTCGTCGTACATCATTTCGAGAGCCTCGACCATAGACTCTAACCTTGTGTGTCCCCCCTACCATTTTTTCTGTCCAAATTTGACTGGACAGTTCAGGTGTCATTTGGATCGAACTATCTAGATTCTCATTCACGTACTGGTGATACACACCCTGTATAATAAAAATAAAAATTAGCATCAATATATATATATATATATATATATATATATATATATATATATTCACTATTGATATTCATTATTCATATTAATTAAATAACTTACAAGAGTTCGTTCGGCCCTTTCCTCCACCCACACATCCGGATCTGACTTATTTTTTTTCTTCTTCACATGAGTCTTCTTGAAAACCTCCCGTACAAAGGGAGTGCGCCCATTTATTTTTTCTATAAATAAAAATGAAATTTATATTATAATGATATTAATTAACTAATTATTTATTTAAAAGTTTAAATTAGAACTTACCATCTCTCTTGTAATTGTTCCAACGCTCTTTTCACCTCCAGTGTGCAATGAGCCACCCTTAAGATTGCCTCTAGCCTTTTTGATTTTTTCGGATATCGCCTTGAACTTATCTGTGTTCCAATATTGGTGCAATTCATCAAACATATGAGGCAACATCCAACTCAGACATTGATCGGTATTCCGGGCTTTCTTTAGCCAGCTAGACAGTCTCGCGGATGCCCTCCTCTCAAATGTGATCGCAATGACCATACTAAACCTCGGTTCCCAAGTACACATAGTCTGAAAAAAATGAATAGAGTTAGATAATTAAAAAAAGTAAAGGATACTAAAATTAATAAACTTAACTAAAAAATAATTTACCTTAAATTCACTAAACATCGCCTGACGTATACTGTTTGAGATCTCTCTCCAGGATTGATAAGTCTGTGTAAAAATCCTTCTCACAGAGTCTTTTAAAGCCCGAGCAGCATCCTTTGAAGGATACCACCTGCAAAACACATAATAAACATGTTAGTTCATGAATAATATATTAAAGATGCTCAAATAAGTAAAATAAAGTAACAAATAGATAGCAAAACAAACTTACGATGACCCATCCGACTCAATCATGACTCTGCCAATCCTGTCCCTCTGTCCCGGTGCTAGAGCAGACGTCTCATCTGGTGTAGGTGTAGGTGATACACCAGGATGCACATAATGCTGAGTCAATGGAGGTGTACCGGCCACAACATCTGACTGCTCACTACTAGATTCTCTAATCCTTATGGCAGATAGCTGAGGAGATGTGCTTGTGGGAGATGGAGTACGGCCAGCCGATAACCTACCTACCGATAAAGGTCGTGCTCGATGAATAGCCTGTAAAGGTAGGTCCTCGTAGCGCCGTGGGGGCAGTGACTATGAAGTAAAGGAAGCACCGACTGGTCGACGATAATTAGGATAATATGTCCGAGGATCCGCCATACCAAATGAAACAGCCAATAAATGAGTATCATGAGTAATGCGCTCCGGCGCAGAAGATATAAATCCTGGAATATCCTCAAAATATATGGGTCTCCTAGACTTTTTGTTTTTAGTCTTATTAGGCTGGCTAACTCCAAGATGCTCGCGAGATCTATCACCATCACCCCCCGATGGCATCTATATGCAAATTTACATGGATACTATATAAAAATCATAAATAAAATAAAATTAGTATTAGCAAAATAAATAACTTACATACTAGCTATCTAGTCTATCATTCTACTTTTATTCCTCCTCGCTTGTTTCATTTCCATCACTCTCCCATTCTTCCTCCTCAGTTGTTTCATTTTCATTGTCATATTCTTCGTCATCAAATGAATCATTTTTCCCATCCTCATTTATTTCTTCCTCAACATTTAACATTATCTCATCATCAGATACTTCTTCTAATATTTGTTGAGGATGTTCTAGTGTAGTTTCCAATTCAACATCAACTTGTTGCTGAAAAATTGCAACCTCATTTTGGTACGCCACATCTAAGACATTGTCAATTTCAATTCTTCCCACATGTTTAGTCTTTATAATAACCCACCAATCAGTCTCTACGCAATGGATATGGAGCGTAATACACTTGTTTAGCATTATGTGCAATGATGAAAGGATCATAACTTCTGTATTTTCTGGTGTGCTTAACTTCAATTATATTATGCTGTTGGTCCACTTTTGTGCCTCTATGTGATGGGTCAAACCACTTACACCAAAATAATACGATCTTCTTTTTAGGCCAACCTGAATACCGTACTTCAATAATCTCATGAATGACACCATAATATTCAATAGTTTGGCCAGTACCATCAACATCACCTTGTATGCAGACACCGCTATTATTTGTTTTCTTATTCCTAGAAACTTGTTTAGTTTGAAACTTAAAACCATTGACACAATACTTATTCATTGTCTGAATTTGAGATTCAGGTCCAAGTACAACTTCTCTCACTAATTATAGATGTTCGACATTTGAGCATTCATCGTAAACCTATATATTGTTATTTAAAATTATATAATTTAGTATTACATGAATACATTATTAAATACTTATTGATTCAATGTAAGCTTGCACACTTACATATTCTGTTAGCCATTTGGAAAATTTCGTATAGATGGCTTCATTACCCCATGTGTTTACGAACAAGCTGATCATTGTACATTAGTTAATGAACACTTATTAGTATGTAATTTGATAACATATTTTTAACACTTACTTAAGATATAGTTGAAGTTCTGGACAATTAAGCAAAATATGTGTCACAGTTGATTGCATTTCCATACTAGTGAAGCCTCGCTTTCCACGCTTTTTAGATCCTCGTCCATTTTGATTAAAAATTGAAATCGGTGGAAATAAAGGATCAATATCACCTTCATCATTGCGATTGGGCTTGTTTCTCCTACATGACACATCATTCCCAAAGTAATAAGAATAAAAATCACCAGTTTCTCTCCCAATATGACCTTGGATAACTGATCCTTTGATCTTTCCCCTTTGCTTAATTGTTTGCTTAGAACTGCCAATATTCTTTTATGTCCATTCTAGCTTTTGGATTGTCTTTTATCTTGCCCTTAACATCCATCACTGTGTTAAACAAATTGTCAAAATAATTTTTTTCAATGTGCATCACATCAAGATTATGTCGTAGCAGATTGCCCTTCCAATACGGCAACTCCCAAAATATGCTTTGTTTGGTCCAATTATGTTCAACACCATATCCAGGAAGTCTAGAAGGTGAAGCTTCTGTAACTTTAGGTAATTGGAAAAATCTCTCCCAAATTTGATGCCCTGTAAGTAATGGAGGTCGGGGGTCACTTTCAATCTTATTTTTCCTGAAGGCATTTTTCGTCTTTCTAAACTCATGGTCCATTGGCAAGAACTGACGATGACAATCAAACCCTGTATTTTTTCTGTCATGCTTTAAAGTGAATGCCTTACTATTTTCCATGCAGTATGGACATGATAGCTTACCATCTGTCATCCAACCAGACAACATCCCGTATGCAAGAAAATCATTAATAGTCCACATTAAAGAAGCACGCATAACAAAATTCTGCTTAGTTGATATATCATAAGTCAAAACGCCTTCAAACCACAATTGTTTGAGCTCATCTATCAATGGACATCAATCAAACTTTTTAAATTACGGGGACCTGGAATAACACAACATAGAAAGATGTAGGGACTGGTCATGCACATTTCAGGAGGAAGATTATACGGAGTAAGAAATACCGGCCAGCAAGAATAAGACGAAGCAGCATTAGAGAATGGTGTGAAGCCATCTGCACACAATCCCAATCTAACATTTCTTGGTTCACTAGCAAAATATATATTATCAACATACTTCCATGCTTCACCATCAGATGGATGAGACAAGACACCCGACGGCCTTCTATATTCACGATGACATCTCATATGTGGGGCAGACCTTATCGATGCATACAACCTCTTTAGCATAGGAATAAGAGGTAGATAATGCATCGCCTTAACTGAGACCATCTTTTCAGTCGGAGTCCTCTTATAACGAGCATGTCCACAAAACTTACAATTTTCTAATTCACTATCAGTCTTGTAAAACAACATGCAACCATTAACACAACAATGAATTCTATCATACGTCAATCCTAACTTGGAAACCAAACGCTTTGCCTGATAGAAGTTCTTAGGTATGCTAAACTCCGGATTAACTAGTTCACCCAAAAGATCAACCATTGAGTCCATAGCCGCATTAGGAACATTCCAATCTGATTTAATATTCATTAATCTAACTGCAACTGGCAAGGCAGAATGCGGACTTCCTTCACATAGTGGACGACTAGACTCTTCTAATTGATCATAGAAGCGTCTTGCTTCTTTATTAGGAGCTTCATCAAAATACTGTTCGGGTTCCATTCCACCTTGAACCCCGAAAGCATCATTGATCATTTCATGAACCCTATCATGTTCAACCCTATCATCATGTTCAATCCTAATTTGACCATGTGGTGCAAACATATTATATTCATCCACAGGCATCAAAATTAAAAACATATCATTCAATCCATCTCTTTCTCCATGATCAATCCATACAAAATATCTAGGCTTAAATCCATTACGGTACACATGAACCATGGCTGTATCTGATTCAAAAAATTTTAAGCACCTACATGCACTACAAGGACACCTAACCAATCCATTATTCTTGAAAATATCAAGTGTCATTGTATGTTCAATAAAATCTCTAACACCGTCAATAAACTCAGGTTTCAAACTAGCACCAGTTTCATAATGCATATTATACATCCACAAACGATGATCCATCTACAAAAATATAGATATTCAATTATATTATAAATTAAATTTAATAATAACTTTACTACATTAAACTAATTTATATTGTTAATATATATTTATAATTACTTAATAATTATATTTATTATTACCTATATATCTAATTAGTTAGTTCATAAATACTACATTTCAAGATCTACAAAGTTCAAGATTAATTAATTCATAAATTTTAATTAAGTTTAAGATTTCAAATAATTAATTATATTAATTCTAATTAAGTTCAAGTTATTATAAATTAAGTTTAAAGTTCTAATTAAGTTTAATTATTAAGTTCTAATTAATTAATGTCATCAAGAATTAGTTATATTCAAGTTCAAGTTCATGTTCTAAGTTCAAGTTCAAGTTCTAATTTCATGTTCAAGTTCTAGGTTCAAGTTCAAGTTCTAAATTCAAGTTCATATCAAAGTTCTAAAATTAGTTATATTCAAGTACTTCTAATTATAAGTTCAAGTTCTACATTCAAGTTCATATATATCTAATTTCTAAACTTAGTTATATATAAACATCTAATCCAAGAATTAGTTATATTCAAGTTCTAAATTCAAGTTCATATAATCTCTAAAGTTAGTTATATACAAACTTCTAATACAAAATTAGTTATATTCAATTTCTAATTAAATTCAAGTTCATATCCAATTTCTAAAATTAGTTGTATATAAACTTCTAATCCAAGAATTAGTTATATTCAAGTTTCAAGTTCAAATTCAAGTTCTAAATTCAAGTTCATATCTAATCTATAAAATTAGTTATATATAAACTTCTAATCCAACAATTAGTTATATATATTCAAGTTCTAATTTTAAAAAAAACCCCATATATTCGTGACATTCAAACATTCATCCTATATATTCATGACATTCAAACATTCAAACTTCATCAATTACTAACTTCTAACTTCAAATTAACAATTTACTAACTAACAATCATCAAATTTAAAAAAATCTCAATTCACAATCAAATTAAAGATTTTCAAATTCAAACTAGTACCCAAATCCTAAAAATCGTAATTCATTCACTATCAAACACAATCAATCATTCAATAAAACACAAATTCAATAAACCAATTAACAAAATCAAATATAACTCAAATTCAAAAAATTTAAAACTAATTTGATAAAACCCTAACCTTAAATTAAAGGAGAAAGAGACAATGGAGAGAGGAAGACAACAGCGGTGATAAACAATGACGGTGGCAGCAGCAGCGGCGTCGTTGGAGGCAGGAGTGGAGGATTCATTAGAGAGAAAGAAGAGAAGGAAAATAGGGAAAAATCGTGTCTGTGTCTTTCAGATATTTAATGAAAAGCGACGGACAACATCTCTTTGTCCGTCACTTTTCTTTTAAATAATTGACCAATATTTTGATCAAAAAGCGACGGACTAAGAGACACTTTCCTTTGATTTTCTAAAATATTTGACCATATATTTTGACCAAGAAGCGACCGACATAAAGATGCCGTCCGTCGCTTTAATAAAAATAATAATTAATAAATTCAAATTAATTAAAAGCGACGGATGGCGTGGTTAAATTTTAATTTATATATAATTATTTTTAATAAAAAGCGACAGACAACATCTCTATCTATATTAAATAATTAATTATTAATTATTAATTATATATATATTTGGCACAAAAATCCATAAAAAATAGCGACAAATTAAGAGATGCCGTCCGTCGCTTTTTGTGAAATAATTTTGAAAATAATTATTTCTATTAAAAAGCGACAGACAATGTGGCAAACTGCGTCGCTTTTCGGTGCGACACTATCCGTCGCTTTTCTGTCCGTGGTTTTTTTACAGTTTTTTAGTAGTGATTTCATAAAACATGCAGAGCTTTCATAAATCATACTTCATAAATTCATAAGCTTTCTTCATAAATTCATCATCATAATCAAGTAAAATCATGTATCTGTATGAAATCGATTAAAAATTATGTAGTTTAATCAAAACATGCATAATAAGATTGAAATTGAACAATTGAATCATAATAAAGTAAGACCCATGGAAATCGATATAAACCCTATTTGAATGAGGTGAAATTGAATTGAAACTTGAGATTTCTTTGGGACACAATGGATGAATGAAACCCATTAGTGAATTCCTACATACCTTGATGATAAAATTCTAACAAAGAAACAAGAAAAAAGAGACTTGAAGCTTGGAACCCTAGCTTTCTTCCTTGTGCTTGAGAGAGAATTGGGGAGGATGAAATTGGATGAGATTTGGACATTTAAAGAATGAGAGAGTTTAGGTAGATTTAGGAATTCAAAGGTAGTTATAGAACTTAGAAATAGGGTATAAACGACATAGTATAGGTATTAAATGCATAGAAAAACATCCAAATACCCTTCATTAAAAATTATCGAAGGACCCTATGGTTTAGACCCACGGACCGTAGAACTTCTTACAGACCATACTGGTCAGCCGTTGGTCAACTTATTGGGACCTAAAATTTGGCCAACTTTCTACGAAACCCTTTCTATGGATCGTTGACCCTTTTACGATCCGTATACCCCAGATGTAGTCCTCAGCCTTAATCCCAAAATTTTCCTTAGAAATAGGGTCAAAACGACATAGTATAGATATTAAATGTATCATAAAACATCAAAATACCCTTCATTAAAAACTTCTAGAGGACCCTTGATAAGTCCTACTGTTTCCAGATGTTTTGATGATCCTCACAAATGCAAGGACCCGGTCATCTGCAGAGTGTTCTTGTCCAGGGAAATGTGCTATACAGTTGGAAAGCTGTCTTGTCAGAGGTTGGTGAGGCGCCAGCATACTGAACCAATCAGAATGGACGAGGTTGTTTGTCCAACAGTTAATAATTCTTTATGGTTGATATATTCAACATGACAAACAACATATCATCATTCATTCAAAGAGAGAAAATTCAAGCTTCAACAAAACAACAAGGGACCTTATCGATTGAAGAATTTCTTCCTGAACCTGTTGTTATTTTGATTTCTTGTATTTGTGCTTAACTTGTAGGATTCGTTTCACTTGTGTTAGAAACGTTTCAAACCTTGTGTGAATCATTGTAAGAACATAGTTGAGGAAAACTTTGTGTCTTACAGTTCAAAGTCTATATTAATCAGTGAGGGTTAGTATAGTGGGCAGTGCAGGCATTGCTTAGGTTCGTTAAGTAATCGGTTGTATTACTTAGTGTTGAGATAAGGAGGTTAATCTTAGTGTGTGGTTGTAAACTGTGTTTTACTTTTGCTTGAGAAGATTAGTAAAAACAGTTAGAAAATTCTGTGAGACAGGTCGTGGTTTTACTCCCTTGATCAAGGAGTTTCCACGTAAAGTACTGCGTATTCTTTTTATTTCCTGCATTTACTTTCGAGCAGCATAACTGTCTAAAGGATCTGGTCCTATCGTAGTTAGTGGACGCATACATTCCAACAAGTGGTATCAGAGCACTGACTTCTCTATTTGGTTAACACCAAGAGAAGAAAGATCTTGAAGGAATGGCTGCTCCACCAAGTTTAGAGGA
Source organism: Solanum etuberosum (assembly GCA_029582245.1). Classification (NCBI taxonomy): domain Eukaryota; kingdom Viridiplantae; phylum Streptophyta; class Magnoliopsida; order Solanales; family Solanaceae; genus Solanum; species Solanum etuberosum. The sequence continues at coordinate 19,107 of JAJONR010000558.1, forward strand.
AGGAATGTCTACCACTCGTCCACCCCGCTTCAACGGATAATTTTATGGATGGTGGAAGACACGGGTGCATGATTACATCAATGCAGAAGACACTAAGTTGTGGGACGTGATTCTTGATGGACCATACATTCCCACCAAGGACGTACAAGAAGGAGAACTTACGGAAGTGATTCCAAAGACCAGAAGAGAATATGATGTGGCTGACCAAAAAAATATAGAGAAGAACTATAAAGCCAAGAAACTGCTGGTTTGTGGGATTGGTCCAGATGAGTACAACAGGATCTCGGCCTGCGAGACTGCAAAAGAAATTTGGGACTGCTTAAAAACAGCCCACGAAGGAACCACCTAAGTCAAAGAGTCTAAAGTAGACATGTTGACAACCCAGTACGATAACTTCAACTTCAAGGAAGGCGAAACCATTCATGAGATGCATACAAGGTTCAATTCCATCACTAATAAACTAAGATGCCTAGGTGAACCCATTGACCCAAGCAAACAAGTTCAAAAAAAATTTAGAGTTCTTCCCAAGTCCTGGGAAAGCAAAGTAAATGCAATCACTGAGGCTAGGGACCTAAAAGTCCTTACCATGGATGATTTGATCAGAAACATACAGACCTATGAGCTGAACAGGTAGCAGGGCTCATCGGTGAATGAGGGAAAAAGGGAGAAATCTATTGCATTAAAAATGACTCAGAGTGATGGATCTGAAGATGAGGACGAGATGGCCTATTTGACCAGGAGATTCCAGTAGATCATCAAAAGGCATGGAGGATTCCAGAAGAAAGGAACCACCAGCAGAATGGCTACTGCAAATTATCTGTGTCACAAATGTGGAAAGCCTGGGCACTTCATGAGAGTCTGCCAGAGCCAAAAGCAAGAAGTTCAGGACATCAAACCACGGCGAAGGGACCAGTTCCTTGACCATGCTAAAAGGAAGGCTCACGCTGATCAAGTTGTAAAGAAAGCCTTTGCAGCATGGGGAAATGCCTCTAGTGATTCTGAGCAGGAAGAAAGTCATGATGATGTATCCATGATGGCAGTAAAGGATGAAGAAACCATCTTCAACTCCATATTCTCCCTGATGGAAAAATCTAATGATGAAGTAACTCTGTTTGATCTTAAAAGTGATTTAGACACCTTGTCAATTAAGAGACTAAGAAAACTTGCTGCAGTTCTGATTGATTCTATAGATGAAATTACAAATGAAAATGCCTTGTTAAGTGAAAAGTTGAGTATCTGTGAGGATGAAAAAACTGCCCTTGTGTCTCAAATGTATGCAATGACATTAGGGTGCGCATTTTAGAAACTGAGAGTCTGGAGCCAAACGAGGAACCTAGTATCTCTGAAGGTGGAAAACGAAAACTTAGTAGTTTTGAGGTTGAACTAGAAGAAAGGTTGAAAACATCTGAGTCCAAATTAGCTGTTTCTCTTGGAAAATTTTTACAACTAATGAGGGACTTAAGTCAAATCAAAGAAGAGCTAAACCATTCCCTGAAATGGACTGATTCGTCTAAGATTCTTTCAAACTTAGCTAATCAGAAGTTTAACAGCAAAAAAGGCTTAGGGTGTAGAAAGATAGAACCTCCCTACAACCCTCACAGTAAATATGTCTCTGTCTTTGACAATCTTTTGTGTACCCATTGTGGAAGAAACGGTCATCTGAAGAAAAATTGTGAGTCTCTAAAATGGGTAAAAGAAGATCAGGAGAACTTCCTTAAATCAAGAAAAAGAAAGGTGGATAGAAGGAAGGTACCTGGTCCCAGTTACCATTTTAGCAAGAATACTTTGCCCCTATGGACATGAAGGTTTCTCATTAAGCCTCTTGACAGTTTTTGGGAAATCCATCTCAAGTGGGTTCCTAATTCTAATAAGTAATATTTTTGCAGAAGAGAGGAAGCATTCAGTGCTGGTACATGGATAGTGGATTCTCAAAGCATATGACTGGAGATACTCAAAACTTCCTCTCTTTGGAAGCACACCAAGGTGGTGGTGAGTCCTTTGGAGACGGCAAAAAAGGATTCATTTTGGGCATTGGGAAAATTGGAAGATCTACTGAACACTCCATTGACAATGTTTACTATGTGAATGGGCTGAAGTACAACTTGCTGAGTGTATCTCAAACTGTGATAAAGGAAATGAAGTAAAATTTAAATTAGATGGTTGCACAGTTACAAATTGTGTTACTAACAAAGTTGTTATGTGTGCCACAAGGGTCAAAGATATGTATGTTGCAGATCTTGACTCCATAGAAGGGGATAGCCTCACATGTCTAAGTGCTCTGACTGACAATGCAAACCTGTGGCATAGACGACTGGGACACGTGAGCGCATCCTTGTTGAACAAACTTGTTGCAGGGGACCTGGTCTGTGGATTGCCAAAGCTGAAGTTTGTTGAAAACAAGGTCTGTGATGCATGTGTTAAAGGGAAGCAAACGAGATCATCGTTCAAGCCCAAGAAAGGTGTCACCACAACTAGGCCACTGGAGCTTCTCCACATGGATCTATGTGGACCAATGAGAATCCAAAGTAGAGGTGGAAAAAGATACATCTTGGTGATTGTCGATGACTTCTCAAGATTCACGTGGAACATGTTCTTAAGATAAAAAGATGAAACAGCTGGGGTACTGATAATTTTTGCAAAGGGAATTGAGATGAAGCTAAATTGAAAAATTGCAAGCATCAGGTCAAATCATGGTACTGAGTTTGAAAATGCCCATATTGAAGGCTTCTGTGCTGAAAATGGGATTCTTCACAACTTCTCTACTCCCAGAACTCCTCAGAAAAATGGGGTTGTGGAAAGGAAGAACATACCCTGGTGGATATTGCTAGAACCATGCTGATTGACTCAGGACTTGCATTGAACTTTTGGGCTGAAGCAGTCAACACAACATGCTATGTCACAAGCAGATGTCTCATCAGGTCAGTAATCAAGAAGACCCCCTATGAGCTGTTGAATGGAAAGAAACCTTCAATTAGTCACCTGAAAGCTTTTGGGTGCAAGTGTTTTGTATTGAACAATGGAAAGGATGATCTGGGTAGGTTTGATGCAAGGAGTGATGAAGGGGTGTTTGTTGGTTATTCCTCAACCAACAAAGCGTACAAAGTTTTCAACAAAAGAACTCTGTGTGTGGAAGAAAGTGTGCATGTAGTATTCGATGAATCTGGTGGTCTGACCAATGCCAAACAAGGTGAAGACATTGAATTGGAGGAACTAATAAAAGGTCAACAAGGCAGGGAAATTCAGTCTTCTGTAGCTGAACAAGTTTCAAATGTAGAAAACCTTGCAGAACCAGCTGAGGAACCTGGTCTCTCTGGTACAGCTAGGGATGGAGACTCTCAGAACAAAGAACCTGAAGAAGATGAATCTGGTGCTGATCTTGAGGAGGAGATAACAAGAAGGTCTGGATGGAAACATCAACCTTCTCACCCTCTGGACAATCTTGTTTCTCCACTTGACTTTGGAATACAGACTAGATCCAAAACAAGGAATCTAGTTGCCTTCTCGACCTTCATATCCACCATTGAACCCAGGAACATCAAGGAGGCCTTAAAGGATGCTGACTGGGTAACATCAATGCAGGAAGAGCTTCATCAGTTTGAAAGGAGCAAAGTGTGGCACCTGGTCCCCAGACCTCTCAACAGAACCATTATTGGGACCAGATGGCTGTTCAGAAACAAGATTGATGAGCATGGAAATATCACCAGAAATAAGTCAAGAATAATGGTACAGAGGTTTAATCAAGAGGAAGGGATTGATTATGATGATACCTTTGCACCTGTAGCCAGGATGGAAGCCATCAGAATTCTAATAGCCTTTGCTACCTACATGGAGTTCAAGCTATTTCAAATGGACGTTAAAAGTGCTTTCCTAAATGGGTATCTGAAAGAGGAGGTGTATGTAAAACAACTTCCAGGTTTTGAAGATGCTGATCTGCCAAACCATCTGCTAAAGTTGGATAAAGCCTTGTATGGTCTAAAACAAGCGCCTAGAGCTTGGTATGAGCGCCTTTCAAAATTTCTTCTGGAAAATGGTTTTAAAAGAGGTAAAATTGACAACACCTTGTTCTTGAAGTCAGAGGTAAGGAGCTTCTGATTGTGCAAGTATATGTAGATGATATTATTTTTGGAGCCACTTCAGATTCACTATGCAAGGAGTTTGCAGCCTTAATGAGTAGCGAATTTGTAATGAGTAGCGAATTTGTAATGAGCATGATGGGAGAGTTTACATTCTTCTTGGGGTTGCAAATTAAACAGTCCCCTCAGGGCACATCAATATGCCAAGAGAAGTACATAACATAACTGCTTAAGAAATTCAGCATGCTCGAGGCCAAAGTTCTTGACACTCCCATGAGAACAAGCGTTAGACTTGATATGGATGAAAAAGGGGCTGATGTGAATCAAACCATGTACAGGGGAATCATTGGGTCACTCCTCTATCTCACTGCCAGCATGCCAGATATAGTCTTCAGTGTAGGGATGTGTGCCAGGTTCCAAGCAGCTCCAAAGGAATCACACTTGAAGGCAGCCAAGCGAATACAAAGATACTTGAAGGGAAGACAGGACCTGGTCCTCTTCTATCCTTTTGGCGACTCCTTTGATTTAATTGGGTATGCTGATGCTGATTATGCAGGTTTTCTTTTTGATCGAAAGATCACTTCAGGCATGGCTCATTTCTTAGGGTCATCCCTAATTTCATGGGGAACCAAGAAGCAGAATTCAGTGGCTTTATCAACTACAGAAGCGGAGTACGTAGCTGCTGCATCATGTTGTGCTCAGCTCTTGTGGATCAAGCAGCAGCTCGAAGATTTTGGTGTTCTCACAAACACTATTCCTCTCATATGCGACAATACGAGTGCAATGAACATGGCCAAGAATCCTGTCCAGCATAAGAGGACCAAACACAGAGATGTGAGGCACCACTTTCTAAGAGACAATGTTGAGAAGAACAATGTGGTGATGAGATACTGCAAGACAGAAGATCAAGTGGCTGATATCTTTACCAAGGCATTAAGCAAAGAAAACTTCGTCAAGAATAGATTAAAGTTAGGGATGCACAAGATCACCTGATTCCACAACTAGTTTGCATGAAATCTCTCCTTTGACTATGTTAGGGAGGGCAGGTATCTATGCTTGTTACATTGCTAAATGTTTGTGAACTCACATATTGTACCTTACTGCAGGTATACACTTATGGCATGTTGGCTAAAGGGAATATTTGAACATAATAGGCAGGGCTATCTATAGAGAGGGACCTGGTCCCCCAAAATGTTAGTATCACTTTTTTTTTCTACAAAGTTTTTGTCAACGGTCACTGCCACGTGTCATCTCCCTATTTCCTGTGTCAGTTGCAGACGTCTTTTTGTTTTAAAACCAAGAGTCACTACTGTTCAGGGACCCGATACCTTGTTAAATACAACCCTTTTGAGAGAATTCAACATCCCAAATTCTTCCTACTCTCCTTCAAATTCTGTCACTATTCATCTAACCTTCCTCTCCTTATCTATTGAGAAAATGTCTAACTCTTCTTCTTCTTCAAAACTTTCTCTCTCCCAAGAAATTGAAAATCCCAATTCATTCAATTTATCAATTCCTCCCCCTGAAGGATCTTCGTCCACGCCAGTATGTGGGGTAGGTGAGACTGATGAATCTATCACACCATACACTGAAGTGTTGGCATCTCCTGTATTCAACCCTAGGGAAATCTTGCCCTGTTCTCCAACATTAGTTTTATCAGGAAAAGATTCCCTAAATTTCAAGGCCCAGTCGGTTGTGAAACATCCCCTTACAACACCCATTGAAGATCTAAAAGTTGTGTCTCAACTAGGGCCTATGTCGTCTACCATGTCTGAACGATTCTTTGAATGGGATTTGCATGAGGGTAAGGGTATGGAATCCAACATACTAGTAGCGGCAGAAGAATTGGTGGACGTTCAAAGTTTGGCTTCTCAAAGAGGGGATATTCAGCCAACACTTTTAGAGCAAGAGTGCAGATCGCCGGAACGAGTCCCTCATAGTATTCAACCAGTGTTCGACCAAACTCCTAAATCCCTAGAGGTTGACAGTGAGGAAGAGGATGAAGAAGAAACTCCTCTAATCTGGTATAGAAAAGGGGTTCGAGGTGCTAATGCTTAGACTATGGCTGTTCCAGATCTGGGAGCAGTCGATGCCACACTTGAGACTAAAATTGAGAATGAGCCTATTGAGTCGGAGAAGAAAATAAAAAGGAAAGGGAAGGTAAAAATGGTGGAATCTTTAACCAAGGGAGAAAAAAAAGAGATATGTAACAAGAGGGGTGGTACAAAAATTATTGGGAGATGTTCTGGCGGCAAACGAGGTGCAAACAGAGAGAAATCGAAGAAGATGAAGGCTCCTTCGTGTGCCAACTGAGGAACCTACCTCAGTGCCTCAAGAGATAGGCTCTAGCAAAACAGAGTCTGAAGATATTGCTAGAGAAGGGGTGAAACGAAAGAAGGAGGCAGAGGAAGAACAAATCAAGAAAAAGGGGGTGACTAAGTCTTGGAAGAAGTCACCTGCAAAAAGGGTTAAGGTGACCAAAAGGGCACCTTTGAAATCAAAATCTGCTAAGGGACCAGGTCCGCTTGCCCAGAAGCCAGTTGAAGAAAAGGTGTTAACAAGAGAAGAGCGTATTGCAGAGATGGAGAGACAAAAGTTTTTGAACGGGAGAGTGTCTGATCCAGAAATCCTCACAGAATATGGTATGTCTACTCTTTTCAATTCTGTGTCGTTGCAAAGTTGGGAACACCTGTTTGAAGCTCCTGCACCATTTTTGCACTAGCCAGAGGTGCGGGAATTCTACTACAAGATGGAGCTTCTCAATGATGGAGGTATCCAGACAACAGTTCGGGGGGTAAAAATCTCTCTGAATAAAGAAAGCTTGGGAATCATTTTGGGTGTTCCTTCAACAGGGATCCGGTCCATTGAAGGTTGAAAACCTTCTATTGATTTTGTTCAAAGGGCTACCAAGCGTGGGGATATAAAACATGCTGGTTTACCTAAGAAGTTCCTAAGGGGAGAGTATCAGTTGATGTTTGAGTTCATCAACAAGATCTTGGTGCCAAGGAGTGAGAAAAGAACTGTAGCCTCTGCCGCAGATCTGTTTCTCATGGAACAGTTGGATAAACTTGAGGCTATCAACCTTCCAGCGATTATGCTTGAACACATGCACAGGGTGATGACTTGGAAAAATACCAGACATGGCATACCTTATGGGTACCTGCTGAACTATGTGTTTGAACACTTCGGTGTAGCACTTGGCAGAGGAGTACCTGGTACTGTGAAGCAGATGTTTTCTCCAGCAACCCTCTTGGAATGTGAATGCGCTGAAGGAAAGGTCAAGGGTAAGTCTCATGTGTCTGATCTTCTTGAGCAACAAGAATCTCTCAAGCGGGAGCTAAATGATCTTACAGTAACCTTGAATGCAAAGGAGATTGAGATTACACGACTTAAGGCTCAGATGCAGCAGACTATTTATAAGGGACCTGGTACCAGTTTTGCGGATAAGGAGGAAGTATAAAAGTTAAGAGCTGAGAATGCACAGCTGCTGAAGACAAATGCCTCACTCATTGAGGAATTTCAGGCTCTTAACAAGCAAATCATTCAGGCTCACGTCGATGCTAATGCTCGCATGACCTTGTTGTTGCAGTCCTTCGCTCCCCGTCCCCCTCCATCCTAAATAGTCTGTTATCCATGATCTTAGGTCTTTCCACGTCCTGTCTGTTTTCCTTGTTCTACTCTAGTGGCAAAGTGTACTGTTTTGGCTGAACTCTGTGGTCAGTATAAGTGATCTAATGATATCATCACTTTTTGCCCTGTTTTGTATGTTCTTATCTTCTCTATTTCTGCCTACTTGCGCATGTACTGTGTGGCCCATGGCCCTGAGTTCCTAACGTTTTTGCATGCAGCTCGTATATGTTTACTGTTACTCATTTTCAATGATGTCAAAAAGGGGGAATGATATGTAAAACCTGTGTGTGAAATTAGAGTAAATACAGGGACAGGGGGAATACTGATAGGGGGAACAGATGATAGGGGGAACTGATGATAGGGGAAACTTGATGGTTGTTTGATACTTTGAATGAATGTTAACTCATGTGAGGCAGTTTGTTTGTCATCATCATAAAGGGGTAAAATGATAAGTCCTACTGTTTCCAGATGTTTTGATGATCCTCACAAATGCAGGGACCCGGTCCTCTGCAGAATATTGTCGTCCAGGGCAATGTGCTATACAACTGGAAAGCTGTCTTGTCAGAGGTTGGTGAGGCGCCAGCGTACTGAACCAATCAGAATGGACGAGGTTGTTTGTCCAACGGTTAATAATTCTTTATGGCTGATATATTCAACATGACAAACAACATATCATCATTCATTCAAAGAGAGAAAATTCAAGCTTCAACAAAACAACAAGGGACCTTATCGATTGAAGAATTTCTTTCTGAACCTGTTGTTATTTTGATTTCTTGTATTTGTGCTTAACTTGTAGGATTCGTTTCACTTGTGTTAGAAACGTTTCAAACCTTGTGTGAATCATTATAAGAACATAGTTGAGGACAACTTTGTGTCTTACAGTTCAAAGTCTATATTAATCAGTGAGGGTTAGTATAGTGGGCAGTGCAGGCATTGCTTAGGCTCGTTAAGTAATAGGTTGTATTACTTAGTGTTGAGATTAGGAGGTTAATCTCAGTGTGTGGTTGTAAACTGTATTTTACTTTTGCTTGAGAAGATTAGTAAAAACAGTTTGAAAATCCTGTGAGACAGGTCGTGGTTTTACTCCCTTGAGCAAGGAGGTTTCTACGTAAAGTATTGTGTGTTCTTTTTATTTCCTGCATTTACTTTCGAGTAGTATAACTGTCTAAAGGACATGGTCCTATCGTAGTTAGTGGACGCATACATTCCAACAACCCTACGATTTGGACCTATAGACTGTAGAACTTCTTACGAACCGTACTGGTCAACCTTAGGTCAATTTACTAGGACCTTAAATTTGGTCAACTTTCTACGAAACCCTTTCTATGGACCATCGACCCTTTTATGGTCTGTAGACCCCATATGTAGTCCTCAACCTTAATCCCAAAATTTCACTAAGTATGGAACCCATCTACGGGATCCATCTACGACCCGTAGAATCAACTACGTCCCGTCCTGTTTATTCGTAGGTCCAACTTCAGAGGCTCAACATTTTCAAAAACTCAACTCAACTCTATAACTTCTTTTCTATGACCCGTAGGACTTCCCACGGTCTGTAGGTAGGACTCCTAGTTGGTGTACCAGTGCCAAAATCTAAACTTTTGCTTTCAAATACGACTTTACAAATTTTGAGGTGTCACAACCTTACCACCAAAGAAAACACTTAACAAGAATTTAAGCAAAGAAACTAGAAGTAATTAAGCAATTAAGAAGACAAAATCCAAAGCAAAAAAACTCATAGTGCTTTTTTTTACACGTATTAATTATTTGATTTGTTGTAAATTAATATATATTTAAAAGTAAATCGATAGGGTAAATATGCAATTTACTATTTTAATGCATGTATAACTAATACACACATAACTTATTCCACATTCTATCCCACATAAATTATACATAGATTCCATCATAAGTTATACAAGTATTAATTATGTAGGATTACGAAAAACGCAACCAAACACCGTATAAAATCAATATATGAATAACTTTTATACATTATTTGAAAACCTACCAACCAAATATTGTATAAAATTAATACATGAATAAATTTTATACAACATTTGGAAATCTATCAACCAAACATTATATATAATTAATACATGAATATCTTTCTATCCTATTTGCAAACCAAACATAGTATAAAATTTATACATGAATAACAAAGTAATCCATATATTAGATGTAGCTTTATTTAGCTACCAAACGACCCCTTAGTAATTCCTGGCGTATCTCGGATAACATCTAGGAATATAACATCGAGTATTTCTTGTTTAGATATCAACATATTTTTCAAATATGGCCTCTTTTGCCTTATATAATCCTTTGAGGAGAAAAAGGACATGCTTAGGAAGTAGTGGTAGAGGTTCAGACACTTCAATTACCTCTTATTTAGCCATAGAACTATCTCCATCTTGGAACAGTGATTTATTCACAACTCTCTCATCAACAACTATAATAGGTGTTTCCACCTTAAGTAGGTATGAAACTTCAACATCTCCTACCTCCTCTTATAGAAACTTTACACTCCTTGTGATGATCGCCATACAATGAGACATAGACCTACTTCCACTCCCTTTTAGATTTTCAACTGTGTTTCTTGGAAGTTAGCCCTTTTGGTGAAGGTTATGCTCGCTATACATGGCTCACACTTGTATTTAAAGTTTCCAAATAGCGGCAATGTGGAACTCACAGTCTCTGAAATACTGTGAATTATAGAATCAGTCCACTGTAAATTCTACATAACTTTTTCTACTATACACCCTTTAACTTAGAATTGCTCTGCGTATTACAAGGACCATCTCTCCACTGTTGCGAGTTAAATGTTCGTCCCCTTGGAGGGACATATGGAGTTTAAGCTTATGTTGACAAAATTGTTACCATTGTTCTAGTTTCCCAAATTATGACCACCTTTGTTCTGATACCCAGACCCTTAATTATCCTGACCTTGTGGTTAAGGTTTTCATTGGTTCTGATAGTTCGAACCTTGACAGTTTTGACACTAATAGCCCCTTTGAGAGTTGTTGACATAATAGGTTCCCCAAATTGCATTGGATGAACCCCTAGATACTGCATTACCTGTTGTGCATAATCACTTACTACAATACCTACACTTCGTCAACCTTATTCACCTTCTTCATACCATTTTTGATGAACCTATTTGTTAACAAGTCAAAATTAGTACCATATTGGAGATCAATTGATACCTTTTTTTAGTATCCTTGATTATCGTAGTAAGAGAAGGATTACCATAAGATATGCCACCACTAGTTTTGCCTGAGCATCGGGACTGATTGTTCTACCGACAAATCAAGCAACTTGATCTCAAGAATGCATTCCTCTGTGGAATTCTTAAGGAGATCATAGTATTTATGGAATAAAGTTCGGGGGTTGTCGATCCAATATATCCAACTCATGTGTGTAATCTACAAAGGTCCCTATATAAATTGAGACAACACCCAAAGCTTGGTTTCAGAAGTTTAGCACCCATTTCTTTTAAGTGGGATTTACTTGTAGAAAAGCAAACTTTTCCTTTTACGTCTTACAGTCTTCTCAAGATACCATTTTCCTTTATTATATGTTGTCGACATATTCCTCACAGGTAGAAACTCCTCTATGCTTCGTGCCTTAACTAACAACTTAAAACCAAGTATATCATGAAATACATGGGGCCTCCTCATTATTATATAGGCATTGAAGTCGTGCGTACCAAGGATGGTTTACACTTTAACCAACAAAAGTATGCCTTGATGTTTTAGAGAGAACGAAAATGGCATATGCTCGTGCCATTTACACTCCACTTGATCAGAATCATGGATTACATAATTCAAATGATCCCTCATTTGATTCTTTCAAATTTAGAAATGTGTTTGGCGGTTTCTAGTGCCTAACTCTCTCATGACCAAACCTCGCTCATACTGTTAATCTTCTTTGTCAATTCATGCAGAATCGAGTGGATAATCATTGGAGTGTTGTAAAAAGGAGTGCTTCTATACTTAGCTAGTACGAATCAATTTGACTTTCAAATCTCTGTTCAATCATCTCTTAATCGTGTGGGATTCTCTAATGAAGATTTGGGTGGTTATTCTCTCACTAACATTTGCGTACTCCTTGGATCAAATTATGTACCATGGGCATAAAAAAATTGTGTACTGTCAATAAGTCTTGTTGGAATGTATGCGTCCACCAGTGATCACAGGACCAGGTCCCCAGACAGAATAATAGTGCGGGAAATAAATAACTCAAAGTAAAACAGGCACAAGAGTTTTTACGTGGAAACCTCCTTGCTCAAGAGAGTAAAACCACGACATGTCACACAAAATTTCAACTGCCTTCACTAATCACAAGCAAACGTGAATAAAGATTTCAAATACAACAATGAGACTAAACTCTTAATCTCACACTAAGTAATACTCCTATTACTTACTGAGCCATAGCAATGCATCCATTGCCCACTATATTAACTATCACTAATTAATATAGACTTCAAACCGTAAGACACAAGGTTAACTCTAACAATATTCATACACTCACTACACACAAGAGTTTGAAACGTTTCTCATAAGAGTGAAACGAATCCTACAAGTTTAGCATAGTACAAGCATTCACAACAACATCACACCCAGATTACACTTCTTCAGTTGATCAGGTCCCTTGTAGTGTCTGTATTTTGAAGCTTGGTTTCTTGGAAAGACTCACTCGCTCCGTTTGAATGAATGGATCATTAATTTATTTGTTGCTATGAATATATCAATCAAAAAGAGTTGTTTACCAATGAACAAACAACCTCGTCTTCTTCTATTTGTGAAGTACACTGACTTGCTTCACCAACCGCCTGACAGGACAGCTTTACAGCTGTACCTCCTTCTGAACCTGGATGATAATAACTCTGCAGGGACCGGGTCCCTGCATTTGTGAGGATCATCAAAACATCTGAAATACAACATTTACCCCCTTTTTGATGATGACAAACAAACCACACCTCATATTGAGTTTCATTCATTCATTCCGCCTATCACCATATTACCCCTGTCACCATTCCTACCACCTGTTACTGAAAACTGAAAACCACAACAGCATGTACAATATATTCCCCCTTTAGACATCATTGAAAAATGAGAGCAATAAAGATACATATGTATCATGCAAAACAACAAGGAATTCAGAGCCATAGGCAGCACAACACATGAGAAACCAGGCAAAGTAGAGAAGAGAAAGACATAATAGAACAAGACAATAGCATTGTTGATTAAAACATCACAAAACTGACTATTGAGTACAGCCAAAACAAGGACATTGCCACTAGCACAAGGATAGGAATCAAAGAAAAAACATGAAAACTAAATAACATACACTTTAGGACGGGGGAGGAGGACGAGGAGAAAAGGACTGCAACAAAATGTTCAAGTGGGAATTAGCATCAGTGTGCGCCTGAAGAATCTGCTTGGTGAGAAACCTGACCTCCTCACTTAATGAGGCATTAGATTCTATCAGTCGAGCATTGTCAGCCTTCAACCTGTCGATTTCCTCCTTAGTCTCAGTGCTGGTACCAGGTCCTTGAGATTTTTCCTATTGAAGCAAGGCCTAGAGTCTAGCAATCTCTACATCCTTTGCACCCAAAAGAGCAGTGAAATCTTCCATTTCACGTTTGAGGGTGTCCTGCTGCTCAAGTAGTTCAGAAACATGAGACTTAGCCTTTACCTTGCCCTCCACACATTCACATTCAATGAGTGTGGCCATGGAGAAGGTCTGCTTGACTGTCCCTGCTACCCCTCTACCAAGAGGCACCCCAAAGTGATCAAACAACATATTCAAAAGGTACCCATAGGCTATGCCATGCTTCACATTCTTCCAAGTAATGATACGATGCATGTGTTCAAGCATGATTCCAGGTTGACTTATGGCTTCAAGCTCATCTAACTGCTCCATGAGGAAGAGGTCTGCTGAGGAGGCCACAGTTCGCTTCTCAGACCTAGGCAGGAGTACTGATTAACGTTTCAACCACACCTCATCCAATTCTAGGTGCGAACGATCGTTAAGCAGTATAAAACACAACAAATGAGTTGCGGTTGAATCCCACAGGGAGCGGTACGTGTTCAAATTCAATTAAGAAGTGCAAATGTGATCTAACTAGCTCTAGGAATAGATATTATCGGAAAAAGACATATCAAATAAAAGGGGTGACACGAATGTCAAATGGGGGTTTTGGGGTTTTCAGATTATCAACTACAATCAGTCAAATAGCAATGAGATAACAATAAGGAGAAAAATTCTCGGGATGTGATCAATTATAGGCAAATTTTGATTATGGGTAATTGAAACTACTAGTAAACAACCAAAAATCAGTGGGTAGGCTAGACTATAATTGAAATAGCTTTCTCTCAAACAGCTATTCCGCTTCAAGCGATTTCTCTCGAACATCAACAAGCATAGCAATTAAGAACAACCCATAACCTTAATGCATCTTCTCTCTCGAGCAAGATGGGTAGGACTGGGTTTAGGATTCACTCTTTCGAGCGGAACCCAAATCAGCCCAATACATGCAAATCATTAATCAAAAGCTTTGGTTCAAAAACCTCTCTCTCGAGCAAGCTAAGAATACCAAATTAGAACTACATTTGCAACTACAATTCATAAATTAACCCATAGCTAATGATTAAACCCACTTCAAAATAGCATTTAAACTAGTAATTAGCAATACCTATACACTAATTCAACCCATAATCACATGATCACACCCCAAGAATTGGGGTTTTAGCCAAACATCATAAAAAGATAAAACCCATTACCGAATCGATTAGCCATCAACTGGGTAAGAGGAATTCAAGCTTTACAATACTCTAATTTGAAGAAAATTAGAAACCCACTTGTGAAATATCCAAGTTGAGTCTCAAAACCCTCAAGTCTACTAAGAGAACTCCAGAGAAAACTGTTCTAGACTAAATTGGATTAAAAATTTGATAAAATTCGATACTAAATTACTGTTCAAAATGTAATTTATAGTCACCGAAAGTAAGGCACGAAGGGCCACTCGGCAAAGTAAGTCGGGCTCGCCGAACCACTCGGTGAGCCGCCCTTTGACCTCTTCCATCGCCTTTTTGCCTTAGCATTCAACATCCTTGAGGTCTGTAACTTTGGGTGATCTATCTTTGCTTCGCGGAACGACTCGGTGATTCGCCGACTGCTCCTTTTCATCGCCGACTTGGTTTCTTCCTTCAGGGCTTGGCATACTGGAACTTTAGGCGGTGAGATTAGCTACTCGGCGACACGCCGAGTGCTTTTGGCGATCTTCAAGCTCACCCTTCTTCATTTCTTCAGCTTGTTTTGTTCCTTTTTGCCTGTTAGTGTCCTTGCTTTGCTCCTCAATCCATGTACCTGAAAATCAAGGCATTAACATCAGTTTATAGCATAAATTAGGCATTTGAGGAGACTAAATCTATCAAAACAAAGCCCTAAATGAGTCCAAATCTCGGACTCATCAACACCCCCAACTTAAAATTTTGCTTGTCCTCAAGTAAAACTCAAGATCAGCAGTTCAAAAAGGATGTCTCAAACAGTATTGCATAAGACTCAACATGAATGCACACAACAAGGCTCAATTTACTCATGCAATGATCAATAGTGCACTCAAAGATTCAAATTGTGACTCACCATTACCAAAGATGCTCAAGTTCACAAAACTTGCTTCAAATGTAAGTTCAAGTTCAACAAAGGTACTCAAATGCCCTCACAACAAAGATGATTCCATATTCACACACTATTTCTCAGCAATTTAAAGTTTTGAAAACACATACAACGCTCACACTCACAAAGATGAACACATGCATGACTTCACCCATAGGTTTACCCTTATTTTCCAATCAACACTCGTTTCAGCTTACTCAAGATCACAAAGGTCTTTTCAAGGCTTTTAATGGGGCTGAGTGTACATGTAGGGTCATTTAGGCTCAGTGGCTTTCACCCTCATGAAGTGTGGCCTGAACATCACATTCCTCATTTTCTCAAACATTTCAAACATGCTCATAATCCACCCCATTATTCAAATTCTTATGAATTACTGGACACCCCATTTCTTTTGCAATTTTCATCACTTGTTTCACAACTTTTTCATTCTTTTTCATTGCTTCTTTTCTCTTTTCTTTTTTTTAACGTGGAGGGGTTCCATCTTTTACAAAATCATTCTCAAAGGTGGATTTTTCACACTTTTTGAATTACCTTCTCTTTTCACCACACCCCCAACTTAGGCTTTTGGCCTAAGTTGGCTATTCACACAAACCACACTTCATGAAGGTTATGGGTAGATGGATAAAGAGGGATCACGATTGTTCAAGTTTCTTCCAAGAAAAGGATAAGGCTCAAGGGGGTTCAAGTAAGGTTCACACATCTCACAAGGTTGGCCACAAATGAGGTATATTATCAAATTGTCTCACTCTTTAAAATCGTTGCCTAAGATCATATCAAGTGCTTGCATCACTTAGTCAACAGGACCAACGAGGCAAATTCTAGGTGTCATCACACAATTGTTCAAAGTAATCTCAACACACAAGGCATTGGCACCAATATCAAACAAGACTCCACAATTTCGCTAGTGTCCAATGTTCATTACAAGAGGCTCATTCGATAACCGGCTAGTGACAACGAGATACTAAAAGTTCACACATTGTCTATGCAACTTCATTGGCCTCATCGTAGCCGCACATTTATTTCATTCAATTAAGAGCACTATTCAAGTCAACAATATTGATCATAACCGATACTCAAATTTGCACAAGAACAACCATATTCATACACAAAAGAGGTGACACAATTTTTTTTAAAAATAGGTCAAAACCATTTCCATTAAAAACAAGGATCCACAAGCTCAAACATCCACAAAATTTAAATCAAAACATATATATAGATAAAAATACCTAAAATTCACAAATAAAACAGAATCACAAGAGGTGGGTATGGAAATACCTCACCCCACCCACAAAAGAAAAGCAGTTGTCCTCAAATGCAAATAAAATAACATCAATTAATAAAAATGACAGAGAGAGAGGTAAAGAATGATCCTGTCTACACAGTCGCTCCATCTGTCGGGGCATCAGTGCCCGGAGTAGCAGCAGCAATAGCTCCACTGGAGCCTACCATAGAAATATCCCGCAAGGAGGCTGTTGGGCAGTCTCAATCATGGCACCCTCTAGGTTTGCCAGATCATCATATACGACAGCATCTCGCTCATCAATCTGCTCCTCATCGGTCTCAGCCTCAGACTCATCAGCAGCAACATCCTCCATGATATCATCTCTGGTAGTAGCCGGATGTAACTCAGCATGGACTGGCATCTCAGCACTCGGATCCTCAGGGATCTCAACTGACCCAAACAGCGAAGTGAAATTTGTGGACTTAAGATGGTCAAATTCCTTCCTAAGATCAGTAACCTCGGATTTCAAAGTCGTGACCTCGGTAGTCACCCCCTGTCCTCTCTCACAAGTAACTACTCTCACAGTGAGAGCATCAATGGCAGCCTGGAGAGGTGTGAGTGCAGCTGTGATGGCTCGCTCAATCATCCAGGGCACCTCGGCCTCTAGCCAGGAAGCCTGCACAATGGCAGAATGGGCTAGGTTCCCCATCTTGAGGAGCATGGCTTGAGTGATTGGAGGCCTGGAGGCAGTGGTACCTGAAACAGTAGAAGAACCTGGGCCTGGGAAGGAGTGGAAGTGGATGTACCTGAAGGCCCGGAGGCTAGAGTAGGCAAAAATGCCTCTGCAGTATAAAATTAACATCAACCTCCGGGGATGTGTCCACCAGAGCTGCTCTCCTCCTATCCGCCTCGTCCCGTGTGTACTCGGCCTCTATGCGCCAGATGTCGGTGGAAGATGTGGGTGTGACCTAACATCCCTCTTCTCGTCAAGAGGAACTCCAGCCCGCCGAAACAACTATGTAATAAGCACGGGGAATGGAAGGGACGTCTGGTGTTGTTTGGCCCTCATGGCCATCTCCTGCTCTGTGATTCATCCTAAGTTTAGACTCTTCCTGGACATAAGAGATCCGAGATATGCCGCCTTTGGGTGGTGGAGAATGGACTCGTTCTGCGACGGCATGATAGAGTTGTTAATGAATCCAAACCAGTACCGAGCTGCTATGTTCAGATCCTTTTTCTCAATAGGTTCTCCGACCTCAATCCACCTCGGGGTGGTGTCAGAAATGAGGGGAGCTAGACAACCCTTTAGGTCATCCAGAGTCTGTGAAGTCATCAACATCTGGTAATCATGCTCAACACCTACAGCCCTATCAGATACAAGATTGATGTCATTGCTGCTGCATCTCACCATCCTCCCTCGGACCATCACAGACTCTACCGGTCGGAAGGCACTGGCCTTCTTCTTTCCTTTGGGAACAAGGTCACTGTAGGCTGTATAAAATTCTCGGACCCAAGTGGGGATATATGGGCCACGGGGCCTGGTGAAGATCTCAAATCAGTGAAACCGGAGAGTGTCCACACATTCGGGTACCTGTCCACTACTCCATCCGTGGACAATCGCTTCTCCTCGAGAATGGTCCTCAGTCCCTCGACCTTTAACCGATTGAGTAACCGGGGAGGAGGACCATGAACTGGTGGTGCTAGAACCACCGTTTGTGCCGGAGCTGGCACTGTATCAGCAGCAGAGGGGTAGACTCTGGGATCCTAGATGGATCTTGGCGAAACCTTGCACGAATCTCTGCTCGCCGGGTCTGTAGTGGTTGGTCATCCTCAGGCTCGGAGAGTGAAACTTGAGAGTTAAAATATTCCCCATCACTGCCAGAGTTGTGCTCCGGTCTCTCAGCTACGGGCTCTTTGCCCTTTCCCTTGCCTCCTTTTGGAGGTGCTTTCTTGCCCTTTTCATTGGGAGCAGCAGCTCCCTCATTTATCACGATGCCCTGTGCTCGTTTGCGAGGCGGCATGCCACTTTCATCCCAATTAGTCCTAGCCATATCTGCAAAACACATTAGGAAGAGTTAGAAAAATGTCAAAAAATATTTGCAGAAATAAGATTAAAGAAAGACTCGCCGAACCAATCGGTGAGTCGCCGAGTCACTTAGGCGAGCCAGATCGGGCTCGCCGAACGGACCAGCTCAAAAAGTTTTTAGAAATAAGGCATGTTGGCGACACTCAGGGCCCTTCGGTGAATCGCCGACGCGACTCGGCGAGCAAAGACTAGACCGCTGAATATTACAGTGCATTTTAGGGGTTAGGAGTGTAGAATGGGAGATCAAAGGAACCTTTCGGTGAGTCGCCGAGTGAACTCGGCGAGCTCAGGCTCCCCGCCGAAAGTTACAGACTCCGACTAGCCAAATAATGAAATTAAAGGCGATCAAAGGGGGACGTTGGCGAACTGCCGAACCGTTCGGCGAGCTCGACCCAGCTCGCCAAACTGCCCAACGTGCCAATTTTCAACCCTGATTTCCAAAATCAATCCCGTAGCCCCCGAAACCAAAATCAAACACCTACACTATGCAATTAGGACCATACCCATAAGACCCATGCCTTCGGGGTACTCAGACTTCCCCCGATTTAGCCAGAATTAGCCATTCGACGACTTTCACCCATAGGAAAGGCGTCAAACGCTCCATCATCGGGAAAATTACTTCATTTGGCACAACTTGGGGGTTACTTAGACTTCATCCAACTAGACCCAACACAAAATAACTGCAACCTAACAATTATGAACCAATTTTAATGCATTAAACACGGAGATTCATCTAGTTAAGAATTTAGGCACAATTTCAAAACACAAAATAGGCAATCCAACAAATACAACATGATTTCAACAATTTCCCAACACATAATAATACACAATTACCAATTTCATTTGAGTTCAACCACTAATCATAGGTGTGGGGTTCGGAAAACCAACCTGAGTGCCGAATAGAGAGTTTGAAAAGCTAGGCGGCAAAGAAATCCGATTTCGAGCACGAGACCAAACACAAAAAGCGAATATACTAGTAAAATATAGAAAATCTAAAGTGCGGGTGAGAGTGTATGGGGTTAGAAATGAGGGAATATGAAATATTTTGAAATTTCAAACCGTTTGGCATTTTAAAACCTTTCAGTTCGCGGCCCTTTCGGCGGTGTAAGTCATCCACGCCGAACCACTCTGTGATCCGCCGAGCGGTAAATTACCTCGCCGAGTTTTACAGGACTCCCAGTTATCTTAGGGGTCCAAACGGCAGACAAAATCGGGCTCACCGACCTGTTCGGCGAGTCGCCGATTAATTAATTAGCCCACCGAGTTTTACAGACCTCCACCTCTTGTTTTGTGGTTCCAACGGCGGTCCAAATCGGGCTCTCCAACCTCTTCAGTGAGTCACAGACTGGACTCTTTGGCTCGCCGAACTGCACATTCTCAAACACACTCCACGTTTCCACCTGCACAATCAACACCCATTATTCAAAATCAAACTTCAAGCATTAAAAACTTAGGTTGCCTCTCAAGAAGCGCCTTGGTTAACGTCGTGGCACGACGCAAATACCCAGTCAAGCTTCATTATGGGGGTTTGCCATAGTATCACTAGGCAACCCCCTTAGTTGTCTTGGGTTTAGATGAGATGAAATTTGACCCATTTGGGTCCCCAGATGCTTGATAGAGACGGAATGAGAGGTCACCGTCTGGTTAAGAGTTGATACATCTTCCTTCATTTCCTTCAACACTTTATCGGGCCATTCAACCTTGCTAGGAATGCGTGAGAGCATGTCTTCCGTACGGCCACCCTCAGAATCTTTGAGCTTTTGACGCTCATGGGGAGGCACATACCTATTCTTCTCCCCTTCTCTTTCCTTCCAAGAGGCGTTACGACCACGCCACTCTCTGTCACGGTCTCTCTAGCCCTCATCTCTATTCCATCCTTGGTTACCTCCCAGCTTTGGGTATTTTTCACGATAACTTCCTCCTTGATTGGCTAGGAAGTTTACTTCCTTCTTGTACATCGCTTTAAATTCCACGACATTTTTGGCTAAGATATCCAGTTGGGTCATCATTGCGGCCATGTTCAGGTCTCTCTCTTGATCCTTTACGATCTGTTCTTTTGTCATTTTATAAGTGAGGAGAGAGACTTGGTCTTTATGAGTATTCCATGCCCTGTTTATCTCAGTCATGCAATCAAGGAGTTGGGACACTATTGCATAGGGCTGTCGCATTATACCACCCGGAGAAAGTTGGTCAGCCGCTCCTTTGTTTACCAAATCGAGACCTCTATAGAAAAGTTCCAGCAACAACTTATCTGGAAGTCCATGAGTAGGACACTGCAGCACCAGCTTCTTAAACCTCATCCATGTCCCATGGATTTGTTCATCCTCCGATTGCTTGAAACTTTGGATACCATCCTTCAATATCATCCTCTGCAACGGAGGAAAGAAACTCACTTGGAACATTGTGATCAACTCCATCCAAAAGTGATAGTATCTCTTGACAACTCAGCCAACCACTTGCTTGCTTCGCCCATAAGAGAAAATGGGAACAACCTCAGCTGGACCGATTCTTGAGATATGTTCTTAAAGGAGAATGGTCCATAGACATCAACAAAATTCCTAATATACTCATGGGGATCCTCATTAGCCAAACCACCAAACTAACTCTTTAATTGCAGGAGCTGCAACATGGTGCTCATGATTTGAAACACAACGTTTCCTTCAGCAGGAGGTAAATGAATGGCACCAATACCACTCATTTGGGCTGGGTCATTGACATCATTGAGGTTGCCGACATCATCTTGGTGGCCCACTTGGCTACCATTACTTCCATTAACGCTCATTTCCTCCTTTGTTTTAACAAGCAACACAAAACCAAAAATAAAAATAAGTAGATTCAACTATAACTACAAAGATCACAATTCAACTTCAATAAAATAATTTTAAACAACACCACTCCCCGGTAGAGGCGCCATTTTGATTAACGTTTCAAGCACACCTCATCTAATTCTAGGTGCGAACGATCGTTAAGAAGTATAAAACCCAACAAATGAGTTGGGATCGAATCCCACAGGGAGCGGTACATGTTCAAATTCAATTAAGAAGTGCAAATGTGATCTAACTAGCTATAGGAATAGATATTATCGGAAAAAGATATATCAAATAAAAGAGGTGACACGAATGTCAAATAGGGGTTTTTGGATTTTCAGATTATCAACTACAATCAGTCAAATAAAAATGAGATAACAATAAGGAAAGAAATTTTTGAGATGTGATCGATTATAGGAAAATTTTGATATATGGGTAATTGAAACTACTAGTAAACAACCAAAAATTAGTGGGTAGGCTAGACTATAATTGAAATAGCTTTCTCTCGAACAGCTATTCCGCTTCAAGCGATTTCTCTCGAACATCAACAAGCATAGCAATTAAGAACAGCCCATAACCTTAATGCATCTTCTCTCTCGAGCAAGATGGGTAGGACTGGGTTTAGGATTCACTCTTTCGAGCCAAACCCAAATCAACCCAATACACACAAATCATTAATCAAAAGATTGGTTCAAAAACCTCTCTCTCGAGCAAGCTAAGAACACAAAATTAGAACTGCATTTGCAACTACAATTCATAAATTAACCCACAACTAATGATTAAGCCCACTTCAAAATAGCATTTAAACTAGTAATTAGCAATACCCATACACTAATTCAACCCATAATCACATGATCACACCCCAAGAATTGGGGTTTTAGCCGAACATCATAAAAAGATAAAAACTGTTACCGAATCGATTAGCCATCAACTAGGTAAGAGGAATTCAAGCTTTACAATGCTCCAATTCAAAGAAAATTAGAAACCCATTTGTGAAATCTCCAAGTTGAGTCTCAAAACCCTCAAGTCTACTAATAGAACTCCCAAGAAAACTGTTCTAGACTAAATTCGATTTAAAATTTGATAAAATTCGATACTAAATTACTATTCAAAATGTAACTTATAGTTGCCGAAAGTAAGCCACGAAGGGCCTCTCGATGAAGTAAGTCGGGCTCACTGAATCACTCGGTGAGCCACCCTTTGACCTCTTCCATCGCCTTTTCGCCTTAGCATTCAGTATCCTCGAGGTCGGTAACTTTGGGCGATCTATCTTTGCTTCACGGAACGACTCGGTGAGTCACCGACTTCTCCTTTTCGTCGCGACTTGGTTTCTTCCTTCAGGGCTTGGCACACTGGAACTTTAGGTGGTGAGATTAGCCTCTCGGCGACACACCGAGTGCTCTTGGCGATCTTCACGCTCGCCCTTCTTCATTTCTTCAGCTTGTTTTGTTCCTTTTTGCCTGTTAGTGTCCTTGCTTTGCTTCTCAATCCATGTACCTGAAAATCAAGGCATTAACATCAGTTTATAGCATAAATTAGACATTTGAGGACACTAAATCTATCAAAACAAAGCCCTAAATGAGTCCAAATCTCAGACTCATCAAGTACCTTGTTGACAAATTCAAAAGATAGTTGGTACTCCCCCTAGAGAAATTTCTTTGGGAGCCCAGCACACTTCTCATTGCCATATGTAGTAGCACATTGGACATATGTAGGGGAAGGTTTGCAACCTTCAACTGACCGGATCCCTTGGGTGGGTACCCCCAAGATGATCCCTAAACTTTCTTCACTTAAGGTAATCTCCACTTCACGAACGATTGTACTGATTCCACCATCTTCAAGAATATCCATGTTGTAGTAGAACTCTCGCACTTCAGGGTCATGCAAATATGGTACAGGACACTCGAACAAATGTTCCCAGCTTTGCAATGCCACAGAATCATAGAGGGTACACATCCCAGGTTCAGCCATAATATTAGCACGCTACCATTTAGTACCTTTTGCTTCTCAAGTTTTGCAATTCTTTTCTCCTTTAGTAGTACCTGTGTTTCTTCTTTTTTCTTTGCAGACGGACTAGGTCCTTTAACAGGCTTAGGCTTATAAGTAGCCTTTGTCTTTCCACGAGCTTTCTTGGCTGGTGACTTCTTACTTTCTCTTATGATCCTATAAGTTCTTACACGCTGCTCCTCTACTTCCTTTTGACTTTTGGCTACAACTCTCACTATGTTCTCAGACTCAGTTTCACTGGACCTGCATCTTGGGACAACACAATAGGGTTCTCAACAGGAAAATTATCAACTTTTCTTTCTCTATGATTGTGAATTGTTTGGGCCTTATTTGTAGCCAAGGCATCACCCATCAACTTTTGTGTGGTTCCCCTTGTAACATACTTCCGATTTTCCTTTTTGGAAGAGGATTCCACCAAATTCCCTTTCCTTTTCTCTTCCTTTTTCTCTCAGACTCACTAGGTCTTTCGAAACTTTTAGCCTTAGTGTCAAGAATAGGACCTTCGATGTTAGCAGTGGCAGTTTCAGGAGTATGTGCTCCTCTAAGTTTTTTCCTCATCCAAGAGAGAGAAATATCCTCATCATTATCACCATCAGTAACTGCAGTAATCAAACACTAGTTTAGCTTTGTTTAGGACCAGATCTTGTGACTTGCAGTCAGCCTCAAAGAAAGGTGGATGAATATCCCCTTTCAACGACGTCAAACTCTGCACCACCCACTCCTCTACGACGGCTAAAATGTTAGATTCCGTTCCCCTTTCTTCAGGTAGGTCCCCGTCATATAGCCTTTCAGACATTATTGAGGACACTGGGCCTAATTGAGAGGTGACATCAAGTTCTTCAGTAGGCACCCCACTCACAAGTTTAACCACTGACTGCGCTTCAGAAGTTAGGGATTTTTGACTCGATAAAATCGGAGTAGGAGAACAGGGTAGAGCTTCAACAGGTTTGACGGCAGATTGATCCATAATTTTCAGTTTGTGGAGTGTAAGATTAACCTGTTTCTCACATTCCATACATGGGAGTAGAAGGGGAGGGCTCTACAGAATGAGTTGAGAACCAGAAGGGATTAGGGTTTTCCATTTCTGAGGAAAGAGAAGTTCTAGATGTGGAATAAGGATTTGACAGTTTTGAGAGAGGAAAAGAAGAGAAGAATTTTTTTTTTAATTTTAGAAGGGTTGATTAGATTGTTTAGACAAAGATATTTGAAAAGAAGAGCCTATTTATGCTTGGTATCGGGTCCCTGAAAAGAAGCAACCCTTGATTTTCAAACTGAAAAGGCGTCTGAAACTGACACAAGAAACAAGGCAATGACCGTTGACAATAACTCAACATAGTAGAGTGATACTAACCTTAGAGAAGGACCGTGTCCCTTGCCATAGAAAGCCCTAACTGTCATGGCTAAATCTTCTCTTTAGCCAGAATGCCATGAGTGTATACCTGCAGAGAGGTACAAGTAGTGAATTCACAAATAGTAAGCAATAACACAAGTGTAGATACCTGCCCTCCTTAGCTTAGTCAATGTAGAAGCTTTGCAAGTTTGCTGAGGAATCAGTTTAGCTTGTGGATTCCCAACCTCAATCTGTTCTTGACAAAATGATCCTTGCTTAGAGCTTTGGTCAGTATATTTGGTCTTCTGGCTTGCAAAATCTCATCACCACATTCCCTTTATCAACATTGTCTCAAAGGAAATAATGTCTCACATGAATATGCTTAGTTTGCTTATGTTGAACTGGACTTTTTGCCATGTTCATTGTACTTGTGTTGTCACACATGAGAGGAATTGTGTCAGTGAGGACACCAAAATCTTCAAGTTGTTGCTTGATCCACAAGAGTTGAGCACAACATGAGGCAGCAGCTACATACTCAGCTTCAGCTGTAGATAATGCCACTGAGTTTTGCTTCTTTGTTCCCATGAAATCAGTGATGACCCTAGAAAATGATCCATTCCCGAGGTGCTTTTCATGTCAATAAGAAAACCTGCATAATCAGCATCAGCGTATCCAACTAAGTCAAAAGAATCCCCTGAAGGATAAAATTGGACTAGGTCCTGAAATCCCTCCAGATATCTTAGAATTCTTTTTGCTGCCTTCAGGTGAGAATCCTTTGGAGCTGCTTGAAACCTAGAACACATCCCCATGCTAAATACAATATCTAGCCTGCTTGCAGTGAGATAAAGGAGAGATCCAATTATTCCTCTATACAATGTTTTATTTACATCAATGTCTGCTTCATCACTGTCAAGTTTGGTGCTTGTGCTCATGGGTGTATCAGTTAGCTTGGCCTCCTGCATATTGAATTTCTTGAGCAACTCTTTGATATATTTTTCTTGACAAATTGAAGTGCCCTGAGGGGACTGTATGATCTGCAAACCTAGGAAGAAGATGAGTTCCCCCATCATACTCATTTCAAATTCACTTTCCATCAGTGCTGCAAACTCTTTGCAAAGATGATCTAAGGTAGCTCCGAATATTATGTCATCCACATAAACTTGCACTATAAGAAGGTCCTTCCCTCTTGACTTCAAGAATAATGTATAGTCATTTTTTCCTCTTTTGAAGCCATTTTCGAGAAGAAACTTTGAGAGTCGATCATACCAGGCTCTGGAGGTCTGCTTGAGACCATACAAGGCATTGTCTAATTTCAGCACATGATTTGGCAAGTCAACATCTTCAAACCCTGGAGGCTGCTTAACATAAACTTCCTCCTTCAGATAACCATTTAGAAAAGCACTATTAACATCCATCTGGAATAGCTTGAACTCCATATAGGTAGCAAAAGCAATTAAGATTCTGATTGCTTCCATTCTTGCCACTGGTGCGAAAGTCTCATTATAATCAATTCCTTGTTCTTGATTGTATCCCTGCACCACTAGTCTTGATTTATTCCTTGTGATGATCCCATGTTCATCCAGCGTATTCCTAAACACCGTGGTCCCAATAATAGTTCTGTTGAGGGGCCTGGGGACCAGGTGCCACACTTTACTTCTTTCAAACTGATGAAGCTCCTCTTGCATTGAGTTCACCCAGTCAGCATCCTTCAGAGCTTCTTTAATGTTCTTGGGTTCAATGGTGGATATGAAGGCAAAAAATGCAACTAGATTTCTTGTCTTTGATCTGGTTTGCATTCCGGATTCCAAGGGAGAAACAAGATTGTCCAAAGGATGAGAGGACTGATGTTTCCACCCTGATTTCCTTATAATTTCTTCATTAGGTTCAGCAGCTTGCTCCCCTTTTTCATAATTTTCCTTGTTAGTTTCTTCTCTTCTGGTAGCATCTGAGGCAATGGAAGGACCAGGTTCTTCTGTAGCTGTTGCAACATTTTCTTCGTTTGGAACCTTTTTAGCTATAGAGTCTTGCACAAGACTATCTCTTTGAATTTGCATCAGTTCTTCAAGTTCAAGATCATCCCTGTCTTCGAGGTTGTTTATTTCACCAGATTCATCAAAGATCACATAAATACTTTCCTCTACGCACAATGTTCTCTTGTTGTAGACTCTATACGCCTTGCTTGTCGAAGAGTACCCCACAAAGACTCCTTCATCACTCTTTGGATCGAATTTTCCAAGATCGTCCTTCCCGCTGTTCAGCAAAAAGCACTTGCAGCCAAAAGCCTTCAGATAACTGAGTGATGGATTTTTTCCGTTCAGCAACTCATATGGAGTTTTCTTGAGCACTGATTTGATAAGACATCTGTTTGTAACATAGCAAGCTGTATTTACCGCTTCTGCCCAGAAATTCATTGCAAGACCTGAATCAATGAGCATGGTTCTAGCAATGTCCACCAGGGTTCTATTCTTTCTCTCAACAATCCCATTTTATTGAGGAGTTCTGGGGGCAGAAAAGTTATGATGAATTCCATGGTCAGCGCAAAAGCCTTTGATTTGGGCATTTTTGAACTGTGTACCATGGTCTGATCTGATTTCCGCAATCTTGCAATTTAGGTTCATATGGATCCTTTTTGCAAAGATCATTGATACCTCAGTTGTTTCATCCTTTGTTCACAGGAACATGTTCCAGGTGAATCTTGAGAAGTCATCGACAACCAAGATGTATTTCTTTCCACCTCTGCTTTGAATTCTCACAGGCCCACACAAGTCCATGTGAAGAAGCTCTAGTGGCCTGGTTGTTCTGACCCATTTCTTTTGCTTGAAAGAAGATCTCGTTTGTTTACCTCTTACGCAAAAATCACAGATTTTGTTCTCTACAAACTTCAGCTTGGGTAAGCCACGAACCAGGTCCCCTGAAACCAATTTATTCAATAGTGAGGAGCTCACATGTCCTAACCTTCTGTGCAACAAATCAGTATTGTCACTCTAAGCACCCAGACATGTGAGATTATCTCCTTTTATGGAATCAAGATCGGCAACATACATATTCTTAAGCCTTTTAGCTGTAAGAATAACTTCTTTAGAAGTAAGATTTGTGCCGAAGCATTGATTTGATACAAATATCACTTCATTTCCTTTATCACAAATCTGAGACACACTGAGAAGGTTGAATTTTAACCCATTCACATAGTACACATTGTCTATGGAGTGTTCCACAGATCTCCCAATCTTCCCAATCCCAAGAATGAACCCTTTCTTGCCATTTCCAAATGACGCACCACCATCTTGGTGTGCTTCCTGAGAGAAGAAGTGATGAGTTTCTCCAGTTATATGCTTTGAGCAACCACTGTTCATGAACTAGCATTGACTGCTTCCTCCCCTCTGGAAAAAGAATCACTTCTTAGATTTAGGAACCCACTTAAGATGGAGTTCCCAAAACCTATCGAGAGGCTTAATGAGAAAACTTCCAGTCCATGGTGGCAAAGTGTTCTTAGTGAAATGGTATCTAGGACCAGGTGCTTTTCTTTTCTCAGATTTACAAAAACTTGCTTGATTTTCTTTGGTCTTTTTCAAGGATTCACAATTTCTTTTCAGGTGACCATTTCTCCCACTGTGGTTGCATAATAAGTTGTCAGAGACATACACGTACTTGCTATGAGTATTAAAGGGGGGTTCTATCTTTCGACAAGCTAAACCCTTACCACTGTTGAATTTCTGATTTGCCAAGTTAAAAAGAATCTTTGAAGAATCAGTCCATTTCAAAGATTGATTTAGCTCTTCTTTAACTTGACTTAAGTCCCTTACTAGCTGTGAATTTCTTTCAAGGGCTGCAACTAGTTTGGACTCAGAAATTTTTAGACTCTCCTCTAAATCAAGCTCAAAGCTACTAAGCTTCCTTTTTCCATTCTCAGAGGTTTCTGGTTCTTCCTCATGTTGATTACCCTTAGTCTCCAGAATACTCAGCCTAACATTCATTTCAGACATCTGAGAAATAAGGGCTGACTTTTCATCTTGACAAAGATCCAGGTTTTCACTTAAGAACATTTTTTCATTTGTTAATTCATCAACAGAGTCGATTAACACAATAGAAAGTTTTCTCAACCTTCTAATGGACAAGGTGTCTATGTCACCTTTAAGGTCAAGAAGTGTTACGTTGTCCTTATCGTCTTCATCATCAGTCTTCCATTAATGAGAAGATGGAGTTGAAAATGTCCTCATCATCCTTGACTGCCATCATAGAGACATCTTCATGGTGTTATCCCTCTTCAGAATCACTAGAGGAATTTCCCCATAATGCAAAGGAATTCTTCACTACTTGATCATCATTTGCCTTTCACTTAGCATGGTAAGGGACCTGGTCCCTTCGCCTTTCTTTGAAGTCTTGGAAATCATGCTTATGGCTCTGACAGTCTCTCATAAAGTGCCCTGGCTTTCCACACTTATGACAGAGGTCGTTTGCATTTGCTGTTCTGCTGGTGTTGCCCTTCTTTTTAAACCCTCCATGATTTTTGACTATTTTTTGAAAACTTCTAGTCATATAATCCATCTCTTTTTCATCTTCAGAGGCATCATTTTGTGATACCTTCAGCGCTGCTGACTTCTCCTTCTTTCCTTCCCTCTTGGATGAATCCTGTAACTTTTTTAGCTCATAGGTCTGCAGGTTTTCGATCAGCTCATCCATCATGAGAACCTTTAAGTCTCTTGCCTCAGTAATAGAATTCACCTTGCTTTCCCATGATTTAGGGAGAACTCAAAGAATTTTTCAAACTTGCTTGCTTGGATGAATGGGCTCACCAAGACACCTAAGCTCGTTAGTAATAGAGGTGAATCTAGAGTGCATCTCATCTCATGGATCGTTTCACCCTTCTTCATACTAAAATTCTCATATTGAGTTGTCAACATGTACATCTTGGACTCCTTGACCTGAGTTATTCCCTCATGGGCTGTCTTTAAGCAGTCCCAGATTTCTTTGGTAGTCTCACATTCAAAAATCCTGTTATATTCATCTGCTTCGATTCCACAAACCAATAACTTCTTTGCTTTGTAATTTTTTTCAATTTTCTTCCTGTCTGTTTCATCGTACTCTCTTCTAGACTTGGGGATCACTTGAGTTAGATCTCCTTCATTCACGTCCTTGGTGGGAATGTAAGGACCATCAAGTATTACATCCCACAACTCACTATCTTCTGCCATGATGTAATCATGCATTCTGGTCTTTTAGCACCCGTAGTACTGGCCGTTGAAATGAGAAGGACGTGTGGTAGATTGACCTTCTTCCAAACTTGGTAGAGCTGTTATTCCTGCATGATCTTTTCTCTTGGAGTTATCCAAATAGAGAGCTCCTGCTCTGATACCAATTGTTGGAATGTATGCGTCCACCAGTGATCACAGGACCAGGTCCCCAGACAGAATAATAGTGCGGAAAATAAATAACTCAAAGTAAAACAGGTACAAGAGTTTTTACGTGGAAACCTCTTTGCTCAAGGGAGTAAAACCACGATCTGTCACACAAGGTTTTCAACTGCCTTCACTAATCACAAGAAAAGTGAATACAGATTTCAAATACAACAATAGGACTAAACTCTTAATCTCACACTAAGTAATACTCCTATTACTTACTGAGCCAAAGCAATGCATCCGTTGTACACTATATTAACTATCACTAATTAATATAGACTTCAAACCGTAAGGCACAAGGTTAACTCTAACAATGTTCTTACACTCACTACACATAAGAGTTTGAAACGTTTCTTATAAGAGTGAAACAAATCCTACAAGTTTAGCACAGTAAAAGCATTCACAACAACAACACACCCAAATTACACTTCTTCAGTTGATCAAATCCCTTGGAGTGTCTATATTTTGAAGCTTGTTTTTTTGGAAAGACTCACTCGCTCCGTTTGAATGAATGGATCATTAAGTTGTTTGTTGCTATGAATATATCAATCAAGAAGATTTGTTGACCAATGAACAAACAACCTCGTCCGCTCCTATTGGTGAAGTACACTGACTTGCTTAACCAACTGCACCTCCTTTTGAACCTGGGCGATAATAACTCTGCCTGGTCCCTTCATTAGTGAGGATCATCAAAACATCTGAAATACAACAAGAGTAGTGCGAAAGCAGAATACATGTCCTTAGTTCCTAAACTCACATGAATATTCTACATTCTTTATAACATTAGCATCTTTTTCCTCTCCACAAATAACATTTCAGCTCTTGACTTAATTGTCAACCCAATATATACTTCATGGTGGAAGATGAAATATCAACTCGTACGGGAGAAAGTTATTCAGGGTTCAGTGGTTGCTAAAATGTTCCACCTTATCAACAGGTTGATGACGTCTTCGCAAGCCAATAACAAAGGCCTAATTTCACTTTTTCCGCAACAAACTCAGAGTTGTGACACTCTTTATCTCCAACTTAAGGGGAATGATAAAGATAAGCTTCAGCTATCTCAACTATCACTTCTAAATAACTTATGTGATAGATTTTATACTTTGCTCTCTATGTATCATAATCTATCGAGAAATACACATATTTTCTTTGTTACATAGCTCCTCATATTGCTTTAGATAACATTTGTTCAAAATCGTATATCAAGTGGCTTTGCTACTTTGATGACATATAAATCTCAATTAAAAGTTTGCCCATTATAGAACCTAATTTTAAACTTCGAAAGTCATTACTAAAATCAATTTCTTCTAATGAGAAAGAATAAAAAGGGGTCATGGGTTTAAGTTAAGATTAAATAAGGTTAAGTTTCTTAATAAATGGATGGGTGTAATTTTAATCCTAAATTATATGTGTGGCAAGCTTATAACGTGCCATATAATTATTTTAAAGTCCAAAATATATCAACTTGATCCATTAGTTGTATGGTATATTTGAGCCTAAAAACATCATATCATATATATATATATATAAGAGAACCCTAGGCCCGCCTACGTGGCGCCACCACGAACCAGAATTTCTTTTTAATTTATTTATTTCCAAAACTAGCCTTCCCCTTTCATGAAAAGTTGTGACTTTTATGAAAAGTTGTGACTTTTATGAAAAGTTGAGACTTTTATGAAGAGTTGCGACTTTTATGAAGAGTTGCGACTTTTATGAAAGGTTATGACCTTTCCGAAGGGTTGTAACTTTTCCAAAGAGTTTTGACCTTTCCGATAAGGCACAATAAACATTTTCACACTACTCTTTGTTGTCTATAAATAGAGGGATTTCCTCTCATTTTAAGACAACAAAAATTCTGAACTTCTTCTACACAATTAAATATTCATGTACTTTGCTCATGTTTAGTGGTTCAGCACACCATTGTTTTTGTATCAATACACTGGTGAATAAAATCATTTTATCATGAGAGGATCTATTCCTTTAAACATCGGGTACTAGAGGGGAATAATTTCCTTAAGGGGACACTGTGCATTCAGTGGGCTCGATCTTTTCCTTTCCATTTCATTCTATTGTTACAGATCCTGGTATATTCTTTTACAGTCATTAATTTATGCTTATGTTAATAATTGTTGTTTTTGAGTACATGTTTTAAACTTTGTTGTTTATGTTTCTGCAAAGTTATTGTTATAAGTATTTGTTAGTACAGATTAATTAACACACGTTAATTGAGTATTCACACAAGTTTTATCTACTGAAATTGATGAAGGTACGGTAAAAAAAATTCTTAAAGATCTATACTACCATCTCTTAAAGAAAAAATTCAAATTTTGTATGCCATTGTAAGGACATAAAGATCTTAAAAACTTTACCGCACCTTGATGTGCAAAGTAAACCAGGAAAAGAAGACAAGAATTAATAAACTTTTGACATGGGTTCAAGGATATGCCGGATGACCTATAGAGGAATATGACTAGACTGGAGCCTCTTTTAATCCCAAAGACATAGACAACTACACAATAAATTAATTGCTCATATTCAATATAAAGTATTGACATATTCTCAAGTTTACTGTAAGTTGTAAATACTTTTCTTGAAGTAATAGATGTATTTCTCGAGACTCCGATTGGAATAGAAGTGTAGTTTCAAATTGAACTTCATCACTCTGGAATGTAGATTTTTAAAGAACATCTAAACAAACTGAATAATTTTGTATAATATTTTTTCTTTTCAAGTATATATAATAAGTTGAATTGTTGTCCAATATGATACATTCTCCCTTTAATTTTTTATTTTAATAATTACTTATAATACATTTAAATGGAGAACTTTAAAATGATAGATGTAAAGAAAAAGGTAGTGCTGAACTTTCTACACGTTAGAACTAGAATATTTGTTCACTTAATTCAGCCTTTTAAAATTTAAGTATCCCTTCACCAATGATTATTTATGTTACACCCGGAAACTAGTAAGGTAAACTAGAGGGTTCTAAAGCCTTACGGGAGGGTTAGAGTTGTAGAAATGACCTCCCGTACTTAGAATGAAGGGTTTAGGAGTTAAACGTCAAGGTACGACTCCCCAAGTACCAACCAAAGGTCCTTGAGGAGGACCCTAGAAAACCACCCTAAAACAATCCCTTAAATCTGCCCCAAGGCAGTGACCCACGATGGGGACTCACGCCCCGTGGGTCCACCCACGCCCCGTGGGGGAGGGTCGTGGGTCAAGCCTGCCAAACCATGCTCCAGTACCCCATCCACGAAGGACCAGCACGGACCGTGGACCCGCTCACGGTCCGTGGGTCGGGGTCTCGTGGGTGAGGCAGTCCACTTCTTAAGTTGGTTTAGTTAGGGGATTAAGGGAAGGTTCTAGAATTAGTTAGGGGTTAAGTGGTGTCGTTTTATTAGTAATTAGACCACCTATATAAAGCTATTAGACCCTTAATTAAGTGATTCCAAATCATTATTTCTAAATCCCCAAATCAACCCAATTCCCTCCAAGAAAATCCTCTCTCTAGAAAGTGAAGAAAAAGAAGAAAAGAAGAAGGCTAGGTCAAATTCCTCCATTGTTGCAAGATTTTGTGAGGGCTTTATATCCAGGGTATGTTAGCTTATTCATCCATGGATTCTTCCATCAATGGAGCCCCCCTAGAATTCCCTAATTGTGAAGATAAACCCCCAATTCTAGCTAGGGTTTCTTCTTTTATTGTGGGTAGTGTTGAGTATGATTCCACTTGAGTGGATAGTACTTGTTTATGATTGATTTAGTATTGAATCAAGATATTATGATGATATTATGTGTTTTCCATGGTTAACCCTAGTCTAATTGATGAAATTGAAGAATGTGGGTTTATGCCTTGTGAAGTGAAATTGAAGACTTAAAGTTGATCTTCTAGAATTGATGTCATGTATAGTAATTGTTCAAGAATAGAAGCATGTAAACATGAATTGAATTAGATTAAAGTATATATGATTGATCATGACTAGTAAAGCTTGAGATTGAACCTTTATGAAGAATTATGACTAGAATTGCTTAAAGATGAAGCTTATGACTAGAATGTCTTGTAATCTAGATATGCATGATGATTGTATGAAGTAAAGCTTTGAGAGTAAGGCTTTTAGTCATGAATGTTGATCACTAGGGTTTTGAGAGTAAAGCCAATGTGATGAATTATGTATGTTAAGGCTTTGAGAGTAAAGTCTATATGAGAATAGAAGTCTAATAGGTAGAATTGTGGTGAAAGGCTTATACTCACCTAACCTACCTAATGAATGGTTGAATGTATGAAGTGATAGAATCACTTGAGTTATGATGATATCCATGTCTAATGTAGAATTGTAGATATGATATTATGCATGAATATGATATGATACGAAAGGTTCTCTCACATAGAATTATTCTAGGTTGAAAGGCTATTCTCACCCAAAATGAATCTAAGTCCAAGGGGCTATGAAATATGATGAGGTTGTGGTGAGTCCCCCAAAGACCTTTACATGATAGGATTGTGAGGTGAGTTCCCTTAATCCTAATTAGTTAAACATGAGGTGATTACCCATGTCATGATATGGGGAGTGTGAGGTGATTACCCTTTTTATGTATGTATGTATGACTCCCAAGGCAAGCGGTAATTATCCATTAGCCTTTATGTTGATCATGAAGGTGATTACCTATGATCCTTATGTGGTGATGTGGAGGCGAATACCTACATTACACCCCAAAATGGATATGGAGGCGAATACCTATATCTCATTAAAATGAACATGGAGGTGAATACCTATGATTCATTAATATGTATGACTAGAGGTGATTTCCCTTGTCTTTATGATTCATTAATATGTATGACTAGAGGTGATTCTCCTTGTCTTTATGATTCCATGATATGTATGACTAGAGGTGATTCCCCTTGTCTTTATGATTCCATGATATATATGACTAGAGGTGATTCCCCTTGTCTCTGTGATTCCATGATATGTATGACTTGAGGTGATTACCCTTGTCCTTTATGATGAGCTAACATGTATGACTTGAGGTGATTACCCTTGTCCTTTATGATGAGCTAAACATGTATGACTTGAGGTGATTCCCCTTGTTCCTTGTGATGAGCTTAATATGAGAATAAGAGATGATACATATGAATGAAGAGCCTAGAGTGTCTAGCTTAGCATGGGTAGGACTATGGGATCTTATCCATGCATTGCACAAGCTTGCCTTGAGGTGACTCATGAAGTGTTTCTCTCATATGATGTATGCTTAGATTGGGTGTTGCTATAGTTGCCATCCTTGATATGTTGACTAAAGGTGATAGATTCCCTTGTCTATGATGTTTAAGCTAAAGATGAGACCATGAGATGGTAAGTATGATTATGATGGCCAAATGGGATACTTAGCATGAATTGAATTATGGGGTCTTGTTCATGCATTGCACAAGTGTACTTGAAGGTTACTTATGAAGAGGTTCTTTTATGTTATGAAGGTCTAAGTATTGACTATGTAGATGGACCATGCTTTATGATGACTAATGCTTATGTTATGTCTATGTTGGAGATTATGCTATGATTATGTTATTATCTCTTATGCTTATGACTTGTGCTTATGTTGGCTAACCCTTGTGTTATGCTCTTATGATGTCATGCTAGCTAACATATTTAGTACATTTTGTACTAACGCATACTCTTGCCTACATTCTTATCAAATGTAGGATTCGGCGATCTTGAGTTCGTTTCTTGAGGATAGGTTTCTAGAAATGCAAAGGAGTTGAAGATTTGGTGAGTCCTCATAGCATCGAGGACAAAGCCACCATTACGTTTGTGTCTTTCTTTTATGTCTTAGACTTTTGTATGGGTTGTGTCCCAAGAGTTATTCAAAGTTGTATTAGATGGTTTGAGACAAAGTGTTATAGACTTCCGCTTGCGTTTTATAAAGACTTCGATTGTATGGATAAAGATTTAAAATTTCCGTACTTTTCTATTATCTTATGTTATGATATGCTAAGGGCTTGTATGAGACCCCTTCGGGGTCAAGTACGCCATGTTACATCTAGGGTGTACCCCTGGGTCGTGACAATTTATTTATTAGAAAATTTAATATCTCCGGTTGATGTTCATTTGATTCCCTAAAAATATCAAATAGTAATACTTCCTGGAAGCAAAAAGATAAATTATAAAATCAAATTAAAGATGATTGATTGAAGGAAAAATGATAAAATGTTATAATTATCATCTTGTTTTACATTATTAATGTTTGTTACTACGTAATCTTGTATGTAAGATAATGTAGTGTTTTAGTTTAAACGACTGATAGGTTTTAAGTATTATTTTATAAATTCCTTGCTATTAAATTTCCGCGCGAGGCGGCGCGTGTAATTTAACTAGTTAAGAATATTTGTAGACCCTAAAGTTAAAAGGAAGACATTTATGAGCTATTTTTAATATTTTGGGTGCATTTTAGCCTCTTTTTATTTATTTAAAGTTTAAACTAATCAAGAGTGAGAAAAGAAAAAGAAAAAGAAAAATTTGGGGCTCGTGTTGCCACTAGTTCCTTTATCTTGACCATCCATTTTGAATCAAATTTTAAAAATGTATTTGCAAATATCTACTTGACTATATATTTTCAATTCCAAAAACTGATCAAAACATTTTAGACTTTCGCTTACCAAAGCTTCAAAGCTTTTCTAATTAAAATAATACTCCCTCCATCCAATAATAGTTGTCTACTATATTAAAAATGGATGTTTAATAATAGTTATTCAATTTATAAAATCAAGAGAAAATTTATTTTTTGTGTTTATTTTACCCTTGCTATTAAATATTATTTATTATGTAACACATTTTTCAAAATATTAAATTTGATAAAGTCAAAGGATAATGTAGTAATGGGGCCAAAGGAGAGGTTATATACTTGGAGTGTAGCAAGGTTGATTCCATTAGTACAGTAATAGAAAGCTTTCCATGTATAAAAAAGGGAAGAAGAGTAGATAGGAATCTTGTGGGGTCACTGGAAAACGAAGTGTTATTCAAAGTTTGTTTATCTTTCACTGTCTTTGTCCTTGATTATCGTTTCAATTTTTGTTGGGCACCGCACCTTTATTTGATTGATCCCAATTATTAACGAAGCTTGCTGGCTGGCTTTGCTGACTATTTGGGTTTCTCTGCTTTTACCCTTTTTACTTAACACCAGAAAATCATGACACCTCGCTTTCTGTTCCTGGGTCACACTTTGCACATTTTTTTCTTACTCTGAAGAAACATTTCAGTTAACATCCGTCCAATTCTTGATTTTGGATTTGGGAATCTTTAATTTGCAACATAAACTGAATGGGTTTCTGAGGAATAATCAAACAATTGAATTTATCTGAGATGAAGAGTGGGAGCTTGGATGTGGGAAAGAGAGTTGTGGTTGTTGCTGTGAAAGCTTCAAGAGATATTTCAAGAAGTGCTTTTATCTGGGCTTTAACTCATGTGGTTCAACCAGGGGATTCTGTTAAGCTTCTCGTGGTCATTCCTCCTCATACCTCAAGTAAACCTTTTTTTTTTCCTGCCCTAATATACTACTAGTTGTATTGGAGAAGGCGTTTCTCCTTTTATGTTTCATTTTAGTTGCTATTGATTGTGCAATTTAGAGGATTCCTTCATTTCTGCTCATTTTTTTCCGGAAATGGAGTGGTAAGGTCTGCGTATACTCTACCCTCCCCATTGGGTATGTAGTTGGATTTCATTGGGTATGTTGTTGTATTTCTGCTCATTTTGTTGATAATGAATAAGGCAGCTTCTTCCAGAATTTCTAGAGCTATTACCAGTTCAAGCCTTGATTCATGTCGTTGCACTGTTTAACTTGACCTTTGAAAGAATTAGGATAGTTACTACGCATGTGATTCTAGTTTTTTTACTCTTGTCATCACTACTTTCATTTGCTACAAAGAAATCTGTTAAAAGTAGGTTAGGACTGGTTATCTACACTTTCAGGTATAAGGCTTTGGGGTTTACGTAGATTTAACAGCGATTGCACGGCTAGCAACTGGAGATCACTGTCCGGAACGACTTTGGATCAAAAGGATTTCATTTCAGAATCATGCACTCAAATGTTGCTTCAACTTCATGATATTTATGATCCAAATAAAGTAAGTGATCTATCTAATTCTGAAATCTTACTTCCCTCATATAGGATTACCACATCATTCAATTCTATTTCACAGATGAAGGTGAAGGTCAAAGTCATTTCTGGATCACAGTCTGGAGTAGTGGCTGCTGAAGCTAGGAGAGTTCAGACTCGATGGGTGGTATTGGATAAGTAATACGGTGTACATCTTATTTCATGTTTTCATATAAAAACTTTGTTTCTTGCATCTGATTAAAATGTAGGCGTTCTCTTGTTGCTAAATGCATATTTCCTTGATGACTCATGTCCAGGAGAATGAAAAAAGAGGCTAGAATCTGTATGGAGCAACTGGAATGCAATATTGTTCAGATGAAAAACTCTCAACCAAAAGTGCTTCGTTTGAATTTCCTTGGATCTCCCAACACTGAAACTGAAGTCTCCCGTACGTCACAAGCATCTTCGAAACATTTAGGTGAAAAGTCTGATGATCACTGGAATGAGATTCGGGTGCCGAATGTGACTCCAGCAAGTAGTCCAGAGCATTCATCATTCACCACAACTGATGCTGGGACATCCTCAATTTCCAGTCTAGACATAGGGACTTCTCCTCTTTTCTTCTCTGAGGTCAATTGGGATATGAAGAAGACCTTTTCACATAAATGCAATCATTATTCAGATGAATCCGATTCAGATACAGATAGTGAAAAACTGAGTTCACCTACAACAAGCATATGTTCCCAGCAATGGATGCAAGACATTCTCGTTGCAGCAAAGGATTTCTCACATTACTTAAAGAGAGACTCACCAAGATCCAAAGGCACACTGCTAAAGTTAAAGCATGATGTTTTCCCAGAGAAATCATTTGGACTTGATCGAGAACCTAAAGTTTGTTTAAAGAAAGAAGGGCATGATGTGGAAATAAACAGTAATATGAGAAAAATGATGTTATTAAACAAAAATTCTACCGCTGATCCTCCTCCACTTTGTTCAATATGTCAACACAAGGCACCTTTATTTGGAAAACCACCTCGGTGGTTCACTTATTCTGAGCTCGAACGCGCTACCAGTCGATTTTCACAAGCTAACTTTTTGGCTGAGGGTGGGTATGGTTCTGTACATCGTGGACACTTACCAGATGGCCAAGTCATAGCAGTCAAGCAATACAAATCAGCTAGTTCGCAGGGAGACCTTGAATTTTGCTCTGAAGTGGAGGTCCTGAGCTGTGCTCAACATCGAAATGTTGTGATGCTGATAGGTTTCTGTGTGGAAGATGGAAGAAGGTTACTAGTTTATGAATACATCTGCAATGGCTCTTTAGATTCTCACCTTTATGGTACCAACTTCTCTAGTCATATGTTTTTATATCTCAATACTCATTAAACCCCATGTCCAGTTCTTGATCTATATGACATTGAAATGATTTAAGTGAGTGGAAATTGAAGCTGTTATTTTCTTCTTTTTTTCTAATTTGATAATTTTGAGTGTGAAGTTCCACTTCTAGTCATAACTCCTCCCTTACATAGATCTGTCAAAAGTGTTTTTTCACCTTACAAACTCACTTTATATGGACGATTATTATGAGAACCTCTTTTGCTCATGTGTAGAGCATGTAGAGAACACCGAAGTTTCTTGAAAGCTTAGGAACCTGTCAAAAACTGTGCAACCCATAATTATATGTTCATAACCAAGTTCTCAATCCACAGGACGTAATGGACATCCATTAAATTGGTCAGCACGTCAAAAGATTGCTGTGGGAGCTGCTCGAGGACTGAGATACCTGCATGAGGAGTGCAGAGTAGGTTGTATTGTTCATCGTGACATGCGGCCAAATAATATCCTCCTAACTCATGATTTTGAGCCATTGGTGCGTATTGCTCTTTTACAATTTAGTTTCTCTATTTGCATTATTGCTTGTCATGTTTTGGCCTTCTTTATATACTTTAAAAGAACACAAGCTTTAGTTGATTTTTGTAAATCTTTGTTCTACATGATGGAAGGGAAAAACAGTTTTCAGAAATATCTTGCTGTAATTGTCTTTAAAATGTAGTAGATTATTTGTTCTCTAAAACTGGTCTCAAAACGAACTTCTACTTGTTCTTGCTTGGTTCTAATATTCTTTTCTTTCATCTACTATTTTAAGCCCCTCTCTTAACTTTTTCTTTGTGATATAGGTTGGAGACTTTGGGCTGGCGAGGTGGCAACCCGAAGGAGACTTAGGAGTTGATACCAGAGTAATTGGAACATTTGGGTAAATAACTATATATGAAACCTTACACAATTGTCCCGGCACACTATCTTTCGGCCTATAAATTGGTGCAATTTTTTCTTGTTCAGGTACTTGGCACCGGAATATGCTCAAAGTGGTCAAATAACTGAAAAAGCTGATGCATACTCATTTGGTGTAGTACTACTGGAACTTGTCACTGGAAGAAAGGCTATAGACATTAACCGCCCAAAGGGCCAGCAGTCCCTCAGTGAATGGGTATGAGTTCTTTAAGTTTTCCTTGTGTTTTATTGGCACATCAATGTCTGTGTATGCCCATGCTTCAATGGTTTAGAGTACTAATAGTTTATCCTTATATTCCAAATGGAGCAGGCACGTCCTCTGCTTCGAAAGAGTGCCATCTCTGAACTCATCGACCCATGTCTAGTGAACTGCTGCTTGGAGCAGGAGGTTCGTGGCATGCTACATTGTGCTTCATTATGCATTCGCCGGGACCCTAATTCAAGGCCGAGGATGTCTCAGGTAGGGATATATACTGAATGTTGCTGTCTAAAAATTTAAACTTGTGAGAAAACTGCCTATTTTTGCTACAAGAGTTTCTAGATCTGGAAGCTAATTATATGCTCTGACTACAATGACTGTGGTCCAAACTATTAACCAAATGCAAAAGCTTCACTTGATAGACCTCAACAGTAAACGGCAGCAAGTGATTGAGTTCATTAGTTCTTCATATAAATTATTGACTCTAGAGATGTAGTAATACGAGAAGACAGAATTGTCTACCCCCACCCCCAAAAAACAAAAGAAACAGAAAGAACCTAATGTTAATAGATTCTTCATGACTGGTATTTCAGCTTTGTTTCAGTAAAAAATCATTCTTGAGTAAAGTTATTATAACTCAGGAAGTTCCTCATGGCTCAATAATTGCAGGAGGTTAAAGCCGGTGCTTGCTGGTACTCTATTGTTTGATTCATCATCTAACAGTCTTATTTCTGGCCTGCTTTATAAGAAGGAAAACATTGCTTATATCACTAGAGTAGTAGAAACTGGCATATAACCCGAGTCATTTTTAATTGCTTATTATCAACAAGCAAAGCTCATGTTACTTTCAAGGTTAAACTTAATGACATCATGTTAGCTACACCTCAGAATAGAATTCATCTGAATACTATAATATGATCCTTATGTATATACACACTTCTTGTTTTTCTCATTGCACTTGTAGGTACTTCGGATGCTGGAAGGTGACGTGTTAGTGAGCTAGGTTTGTAGTAAACACAATTCTCTAGAGTTGATCTTCAAAAGAAGTCGAGTTTGAAAAAGACAATCGAGCCAATGCTAGAAAGGACATTTCAGAATAATGCTCCACCTGTTCTGGACTGCAAGAAGATGCCACAGGTAGAGAGGTCTCCTATATATGAGACAAGGGGAGCTTACATGATAAAAAAGCAAGGATGTCATGGCCATTTTTAGACCTCCCACCAAGGATGTCATGGCCATTTTTAGTCCTCCCACCATCATATACCAAATTTTGTTGCACTTCATGATCCACATGCATTATAGATGCTGTAAAGCAGTGATAAAATGAATGCGTTATATTTTTTTTTTCTTTGTTTTTCCATAGTAGAATTAGGAGGAAACGTTGGATATAGGAATGGCAGTGGAAGTGTAACTTGTCTTCAATTGTTTTTGGCTTCGATCTCTGGAAATGCAATGGCATGGCTTGATTTCACAGTTTCTTGAATTTTATGCTGTTTACTTTGTAGAATCCCTTGGAAGATCAACTCAACCATTGCAGAAATAACCCAAGTCTAAATAGTGTAGCTACTAGCAAGGAGAAGGAAGTTCTTACAAATGTACATTCCAAATAAACAGTTTAATTCCTTACATTGTCCTATAAGTATTTATAAATAGACTAACCAACATATGTTAATAATGAATTTTAGGAAGCCAAATTTCTTTCAATGTAATTTTTTTACCTTCTTCCCCGAGCTGCCGAGAACCCTCTTCATTTTTTTCATTCTCCATCTTTCAAATTTATATAACACACTATAATCGTGTGTATACACTTTTTTGCACAATTATAAATTATATACACATTCTTATACTCTATTATACATTATATATACATTATATATACATTACCAAAGAATGTATCTCCTTTGTATAACTATGAAGGAAGAATGTATGTTGTTTATGTAATTATATATATAAACAATGTATCTATACTATGTATAGAAGGTCGTTGCACATTATTAAACAAGAGAGCACCATTAATAGAACAACTCACATTTCTGATGAGCTTGGGGACAAGAAAAAACTCAACTAGAATTTTAATTGAAAGCAAGACATGATACACGGTACAGGGCCAGAAGGTCAACCGACAAAGCGATAAAATATAATCCTATGGAGGAATGTAATTCTAGAACTTGGGATTTCTAGAACCCTCATTCACTCGGTACTAAATACTACTCCCAAAAAATATTATCTATATAGCTCATACAAACATATTTGTTACACTTATCTAGAAGCTTATCATGAGCCTTGCTCAAAATCTTTTTCTAAAACATATCTTGCTGTGAGACTATGCTCAAATCTTTCTTTCATAAATCATATGCTAAAATTTCTTTCTAAACCATATATTTCAAATCCTGAGAAAGTTTTCTAGAACATGCATCACTCGTAGATTCTCAAAATAGCTTTCATAATAACATAAATGTTCTAAAATCATGCTTTTAAATATAAGCTTAAAGAATCATAGATAATCATGTCAAGAACTAATAAGAATGACAATGGAAAACCTTGCTAAACATAAAAGGAAATACAATTGTCAAAATCCATAATCATGAGTAAATAATTCAAGAAATCATGCAATTGGATCATAAAAATGGTGAATCTGAAAGTGGGTTTATAAATCTTAACTATAAAATTGAATTCACGATGAAAGGAGTTCCTCATTGTAGCACTACATACCTTCGTGACAAAGCTTGAAGGAGAATCTTTGAAGATGAACCCTAGCCTTGGAATTTCTTGATGTTATTGAGAGCTGAATTTTGGGGAGAGGATAAGAGGGTTTTGAACGATGAAAATTGATTTTCTAACCCTCCTAAGACATTTTAAGATCATTTAGTTAACTTCCCAAAGGTTTTAGGAATAAAACACACTCATAAAATGTCAACACCCAAAAATGGACGTGATGGCACTTGTCTAATCCCACCAAGACAAGTCAACCTAGAACCCAATAATATGAAGGATATGCAGAAATAAATTAATAATAACATAAACGCAGAAAACTTAATCATTCTCAATACCCCTAAAATCTGGTTGTC
This sequence comes from Solanum etuberosum, assembly GCA_029582245.1. Lineage (NCBI taxonomy): Eukaryota > Viridiplantae > Streptophyta > Magnoliopsida > Solanales > Solanaceae > Solanum > Solanum etuberosum. The sequence goes on from JAJONR010000558.1 coordinate 62,979, forward strand.
ATGTGTAGAAGCCACTAGTGTAGAAACAAAATTTGAAAGATAAATACAAGTCTTAATGTCTTTGTCTCTCAAATAGAACAAAACATAAGTAAGGAACAAGAGGGCCTACCGGGATGACAAGTAGTTACCTCTCAAGTATCCACAGAAAGCCTCGGACGTAGACAGAAGAAGAGCAATCACACAGATCCAGACTCGAAACCTACACAAGTGTAGAAGCAAGGAGTGAGTACCAAATAACACGGTACTCGACATGCAACCTACTAAAATAAGGTAAAACTAGCTAGAATATGAGAACTTCTTTCATCCCAATCAAACAGCCACAACTACAACCTGCATAGAAATAATCCCAACCTAATAGCTTACAATAAACAACTCCCAAGGTTCCGTAGTCACAGTTCAACAGTCATAATAGTCAAGTTCATCAATCACAAGTATCATGATCATCAATCACAAGTATCAACGTCAAGTTCATCAATCTCAAGTATCACGTTTATCAATCACAAGTATCAAGTATCAATCACAATAATCAAGTTCAACTATCACAAATATCAATCAGGATTTATAGGGAACACCCATAGTCCATGTATCTGCTGGCAATAACCTCGACATCAATAACACTCGCCAACAATTACCTCGATATCAACATAACTCACCGGTAATGACCTCGGCATCAATAACACTCACCACCAATGACCTCGACATCAATATCACTCGCTAATAATAACCTCGGTATCAACAACACTCGCTGATAATAACCTCGACATCAATATCACTCACCGGTAATGACCTCGGTATCAATAACACTCACTGATAAGGACATCGACATCAATCATAATACATCTCATCGCATTATTCCAGAACCACTGCAAATAGGCATGTTCCCACAATAATGAAGAGATAATAATTGCAAGCAATACATATCTACAATCATACTATCAAAGTATCACATCAATCACATAATCAATATCAACACTCAAGGCAATTTACAATTTACAATACACTATTATCAACACATTGCCATTTTTATCAACCCCGTTTCTATTATTAAGGTTATTCAATTTGAGCAATTAACCTACCACCTCATTCCCATTACTCCCCAACATATACAAGAAAGAGAGTTTAAGATTTTCAAGAGCAAACAATGTTTAAAAGTTCACTTAACTTAATCAATCACAAATCAATCCAAGACTTGAACTTTTACCTTCCGAACGATATCAAAATAAAAACAATCTAGTCAAACAAGTTTTCACAATGAGATTTCAGAACTAAAAACATCCATATCAAGCAATTTGAATATATGGGTCAAATCAGCTCAAAAACTCAATTCCAAAAATAGGGTTTGAATCTGAAAATTGTTATATAAATATGCTACCCAAAGCATTTGGAATCCATTGGTGAAAACTTTTTTGAAAATGGAGTTAAATTCAATGCATAATCATCATTTTTCTTAAAAACTCAAGTTTCTCAAAAACCTTTTGATTTGCAATTCAAAAATCAAGACTTAAAGGCTTAGTTCCGTAAATGATGATTGCAAAATGAAGGTTTAGGGTTATCAACACTTACCCAACTAATTCACTGTGAAAAATTTCTTTAAAATCGCCTCCAAGGGTTTTCCAAAACTCAAAATGGGGAAAACCCCAAAATTTCAGACCAAAACCCTCTTAGGTCTCACTTTCGCGAGCCTAAAATCACTAACACAAGCTTCACGGAAGCGACGACTTGGTTGCGAAAGCAGTCCCCGCGTAAGTGGCCAGCCTCACTTTCGTGAGCCATCCTTCGCTAAATCAAAGGTTGCGACAGAGATGGAATCTTCACGAGTGTGAGGGTCAGGGGAACTGACCCCTCGCGAACACAATCAGATCCTCGCTGAAGCAACGTTCGCGAAAGCGAGCCGTTCCTCGCTAAAGTGAAGCACACCAGGCATCATAAAAATAGCCTACTCTCAAATCCTCGAAGGAGCCCTCGGGATTCGTTCAGAACTCCGTGCACACAAATCAGATATGCTACCTGACTAAACTCAACATACTTGACTCAATGGAACCATTAAAATATGAATCTGAGGTCTCTTTGACCAAATACTCGTAAAAATAACAAGAAACATACATACAATGCCTAAAAAGGCCAAATCCAGCTCGGGACCTGTAAAAATTCAATCAAGAACTCCTCTAGCCTTAAATCATCCCCCAAATCCAATGGAATTGTCAAAAATCCGATTCGAACATCTGAACTCAAAATGTTGACCAGAGTCAACCCAAAGGAAAAAAGCTCAATAATTTCTAATTTAGGACCTGAAATCCATGAAAAGACTCCGAATCTGAAACCAAAAACTCTTTTAGACAAAATTCCACATTTCAGGACTGATGGAATCGACAAAATTCCATTCCGAGACTCGAAACTCTAAAAGACACTGAAAATCACTCTTTAACAACTTTAGCCTTTCAATATAAAAACTTTCACAATTCACAACTTTTTACTCGAAGCCTGAAACAAATTTCAAAATACAATCAGAAATGAATCGGGGCCAATACCGGGAGGGGTAAAATGATAATTTTACAAGAAAAATACAAAAATAACCAATCCGATCATTACATTATCCACCACTGAAAACCATGTTCGTCCTCTAACATAAAGTAAAAGAAAGTACTTGAAGCCTTGAACAAGTTAAGGATATCTGGCACACATATCAAACTTCGTCTCGTAAGTCGCCTCTCAGATGGAATGGTGCTTACACTGCACCTTCACAAAAGAAAAATCCTTGGTCTTAAGATTTTGTACTTACCTATTGATACACCCAAATTACACCTCCCTAAAGAAGTATAAGCGGTCGTTTTCAAATAAAGAACCTAATAGAGGTTAGGATCGATCGAGTCCACGAGGAATATGGTCTAGACTTAGGCCAATTTACTGTTGATTGTACTTGTAGTCAAATTATTTCGGTAAAAAAGGGGTTTTGTAACAAAAAATAATGATTGATTGATTTTAGTAACAAGTAATTAAGTAAACAAAATTCATAGTTTAGTAAGATCAATATGAGGTGAAACTACGGTGTATCTATTCCCCACAAGTTCTTAACGCACTAAACCTAATAATAGTAATCCTTTCGTAGTGTTTAACATGTAAAGTCGGTAAGTTAGGTATCTCTGAAGTGATTGGTCATCCAAATAGAGAATTTCACCACGCAACTTGGTCGGTCTATGGGTGTATGCTTTACTAACCCTTACCATTCAACCCAGATTAGCCCTCACATATTTGGGTTAGGTTATTAGATAACGGATTGTCAATGCTAAATCTCCGTTATTTAATCTCTCTTCACATTCATTACTTTCTTGGTCGTGCAAGTAGGAAGAAGGCAAGTTCTAACGTTGCGCACCGTTAAAAAACATTCAAAATGAAGAGATCAACAATACATGCATAAACACTATTCCAGAATTACTTAAGTATTAGTTTTACATTGTTAATTACTCATAATTCCCACAACCCTAGTTGTGGATTTAGCTACTCATACTTGGGTGATCACAATTCTTAATAGAGTTAATAGAATAAATCATGACTTACAATTAAAGTAGATGAAATCCGGAATCTTCAATTGTAGAACAAAAAGCAATATTATAAACCAACAGTTCAAGAATCAATTGCACAAAATGTTTGCAAGGAAATTCTCAATGCCAAAAGTACGTATCTCAAAACGTCTAACAAGAGAAAAACAGAAAACACAACTAATATTTATAGAAAACAAAATCCTAAATAAAGTAGGAAAAGGAAATCTAAGGAAATTCGGCCTGGGCAGAGGTTTCTACGGTTGACACCTACGACTCATAGGAACTCTTATGGTTCATAGGTACCTTCCGTCAATCAGCAACTTGACCTTCAACATAGTATCACTTTCTACAGGTATGATCTACGACCCGTAGATCGTTGTACGACCTTTCCTGTTCAACCATCATTCAAGTACTGGAGCTCAACTTCTCTGAACTTTTCTACGACTCCATTTGTACGACTCGCAAAAGTAACTACGACTCGTCATTCAGCTTCCCTCGTTTAATACTTAGCTCCAATTTTAGCACTTCATATTATGACTCCTTCCTATGGCTTGTAGATTATCCTATGGCTCGTAGGTCGAGTCGTCAAAACACAAAAACTCCCTGCTGCTGAAACTTTTCAGTGCCAACTGCTCCAAGACCTATTTCCTACAAAATCCAAGTAAAATACATTCACATCTACTAACAAATGCTTAAGATACTCGCAAAACCCCAAGTTTAAAGCATTAAAAGTACCGTAAATTCACGGTACGTCAATACCCTCAACTTAAAATCATTGCTTGTCCTCAAGCGACACAACAAACTCAAAATGACACTATTTATGCTAAACAACACTATGGAGAAGTAACCCAAAAACTCAAGAAATCACATGACATTTTCTCAAACATTAACCTTCCTTATTAAATTTTAGCACAGTGCACACAATACGGTCAACAACAAGACAACACATGCAGTAAATTTATGACATAGATGTACCTATAGACACATTCACATACACAGATAACAATCACCAAGATACTAACTGTTCAATAATGTAACTTGTGCCCTCACCGCAAAAAAATCCCTTTGTTCACATAGAATCTGATTATAGTTCAAATTTAGGGACTCAGTATACACTCACGCTCATAATCGAATTCAATATAGTACATGCACAATACCATAGGCTTGCCCTTATTTTCTATATTTAGATTTTCAAATCGTTAGATTAGGATCACTATAGGACTTTCTTAGCTTGTAACGTAGGCTCAGGGTCAAATATGATATATTTGGATATTAGTGACTTTTCTGACCTCCTTGACATTACATCGGCTATTTTCCTCTTTTACAACCAATCCTGGAATCGTCTTACTTTTGTTTTTCTCCGTACTATTCATTGAAGCTCGGGTGTGACTTTGACTTGATTTTCTTGCTTAATTCAACTTTTTCTCATCATTTCATTTAAGCTTTTTCATTTTTTTAATCTTGATATTCAGTCACACCATCTCAGACATTCTTACGCATTTTTCTTCTTTTCTCAACACACAACTCTTTTCACACCCCTTTCTTTTCTTTATTTACTCCATAATAGCCACCCTCAACTTATATTTTTTGCATGAGTTAAGGGGCATGATGTTCCAGGAAGGACCAGGGCCAAAACCTAGGTGAACAACTTTGAAGTAGCCACCCTCAACTTAGGCTTTTATCCTGAGTTGAGGTACACAATGTCCAAGGAAGGAACAAGGTCAAAACAAAGTTTAATGATTTACTCGGGGAAGATGAATTGGGTGAATTGAAATAATAGTCTTATTTAGGCTAAAAAAATTGGATCGAATGGAGCATTTTTTCAGTTGGTTGGTTGTTTTTAGGCTTAAGAAGACTCAATTTCAACAATGGCCTATGATCCTTTCCAAATTCCAGTTTAACTCATAATAAAAAGACTAATGGGGCAAGTTTTAGATTGGCACATACATTATGAATATACAAACATCCTCTCACACACGACACAACATTTCACTATAAAACCATCAGTGTATCTGGTTCATCCTACAACTTAAGTCATGTTGTCTAATTGATTCCTATCATGTCATACAAAGATCCTACACATTTGACTTATCAATCACATAGATATAGCATAATTTTCAAAATTTTGGAAGGGTGTCAATTTCATGTTCTATTGCCATCATGCTTTTATTTCTAGTCTATTTCTACAATTTACTATCTTAACATGCCGGTTCAATAGAAATTAAACAGTTCCTTGGGGAAAAAGAACACAAGCAAGAAAACCCCAAGAAAGGATTGTAAGTTGGGTTACTCACACTTCACCCTAATACTAACACTCCATTCACCCCACCCCCATATGAAAAATAGTGTAGTGCCCTCAATGCATAGATAAAATGAAAACATAGGGTGAGACAAACCTGTGGCACTCAAGCACCGACGACTATCTACAAGCTGGTGGGTCCATTCTCCCCGAACCCGATGTATCAACCTGTATGGCACCCTCAGTGACGCCCTCTAGAGTAATCCAGGGTGCACCATCAATAGTGTTCCCCGAACCAGAAGCTCCAATAGCTAGCTCCCCCAATCTCCTCTGTCGAATCCCCTCATCCAGTAAAGACTGGCGCTGCGCAACCTCAATCTCCTGCCGCTCATGTTTCTTTGCTCTCCTCTCCTCCTTTGTATCAGTGGTCTACTCAGAGTTCTGTGTGCACTTTCCTGGTAGACGAGGAGGGGGTCCATAGAAGGAGCCTCATAACCAAATAAGGCAAAAAGGATAGTTCCTCCGACATCAGTAGAGGAAGGCTCTGGTGCAGATGAACCAGCAGCAGTCAAGGCATTTATGTCTGCCCTAACTCAGCCTGGAAACCAGAAAGGTCTATCACTGGTACATTCTGAGATTGGTCCAGCATCCAAAGCTCAAATGCATCAATCCACCTATACATATCTTGGATCTTCTCCTGAACAGATCTCTTCATCGTCTCCTCTGAATCATCCACTACCTTTCTCATGCAAGGCCTAATGTGCCGCAATAAGTTCACCATCTGAGTCTCCAATTTCTGGAGTATGGCTAATCGTAGCATAATGGAACCTGTAGGAAGTGGAGCACGTGGTGTGCTGACAGCCGGGCGTGAGGAAGAGGAAGGGGGAGCAGTCTCATGAGGCTCCGTAGTGGGGACTGGAATAGTGCCCTCCTCGGACTGCTCTGGTGCTAATGCCTTGCCCATAGGCGTCATGTCAAGTTGAATACCTTGTTGTGGTGCTGCGGGGTTTGAATCATCCCGAATAAGGCTGACATCCACAGTCTTATTAACCTTGATATACTGATCACCATGGTAGACTGGGATAGTCGCCTCTCTACATAGCCTAAATATTAGACAAGGAAAAAGAAGTGTAGTGGTCTTCCGAAATGCCCTCTCATGAATCTTGGCAATGATAATGTGGGGAAAATCTATCTCCTACCCCGCCATAAGGCACGCTGTCATCACTCCTGATCAAATTTCAACTGATTGTCCGCCATCGTAGGGACAATCGACCTCAAAAACTTGGCCACAAAATTGAGAGTGACCTTCTTAATAGGGAGCGTAAGGTCCCAGACCCACTCAGTGTCTACTCCCTGCTCCGCAATGTAAGCAGCCACCCATTGCAGCAAATTCTCTCTCTGATCCATATCTTTCATCACGACTCTATTCCAGACCAACTATACATGGTAATCAAACTCAGCCGTATTAATCAGCTTCTCGTGAGATGGGCCATAAATAAAACAGTAAACTATGACCTCATATATAATTACGGGGATTTCCCATACCAGCGTGGATAGAAGTGGAGGCTGCTCTATTGCCTTTGCCCTCAGGGGTATCGTGTTTTAGACCGTTGTTGCATATGATGCATAGAACTCTAGAACCATAATCAGCTTGTATTTGCCCGCTGCCTTTGTCATCCACTCACACCTTTTCCTCTTAAACAACTCATGTAAGGCTGGTATAGTGTGGAGGCTTCCCGTGAGAACCTGACGCTCCTCTTTAATAGGCCTGGCATGTTTGTTTTGCGCATTTTATCGGAGTGCATCAATATAAATCTGAAACATGCCCTCCACGCACCATAGATTTAGATTACCAACGATACATATAGGATCATATGGTCTTGTGGGTGGTGGGTCATGAGCCTCTCCAGTCACAGATACATCAAAGGAAGATACGATGACTGAATCTGAGTCGGAGCGTGACTCCGACTATCCATCAGGCTGGAACCTGAGGCTGCCCTGGGTTGTGACTCTCCACTTCCCTCTCTCGAACTCTGTGCTCCCTCCTCAGACTTCAAGCACTATCGTGGCTAGCGGAGTTTTACCCCCTGATACAAAAACTACTGCAAATTGCTTGGCTTGTTGGAGAGTCATTCGGGGTGATTTTGGTGAGTCATTTGTACTCCCCGGATTGAACTCAGACCCACTCTTTTCTTCATCGGTGTTCTTGTCAACAAGTTGACGCCGGGCCGCAGGGGTGACAAACTTTGACTTCCACTTACGGTTGTATGTGTTGACTTTCTTAGGCGGCATTGTACTTGTGGACGAGTCATTTGTACTTAATCATATAAAACAAAGATAGAAAAAGAATAAAAATCAAATTACAAAACCAAACTAGACCATAATTTTTTTTAGAAAAGCTACTGTTTTTGATCCTATGGTTGGTTCTTACGGACCGTAGAAGCTTCTATGGGCCATAGGACCCAACCGTAGGAAAGGAAGTCATATTTTTATTTTCTGAAGTTGGAAAGACGGTTTGCCAGTACGACCCGTACATCAAACCATCATTCCTAACTTAGGGTACTGGTTTGTGTCTCAGGATGACATGAATGATCTACGGTCAGTAGGAACTCCTATGACACATTGATCAAAGTCATCGATCCCATTTATTTAGCAGTTCAGGCCCAACATTCATGCATTACACAATTTCAACATCAATGCATCCTAACCTAGTCTAGATCTTTAAATTTTAATAGATTTTCATGTAGTTCCGTCATCCTTAGGGCTTACACTTATTATTTAATCACAACAACGAAAGCAACATGGAAAACCCTAAGTTAAGAATAAAATTTGGAGTAATTTGTTCACACATTTACACATAATTGACAACACTCATATCTACTTTCATCTCAAGTGTACAATTTAATTAATTTAAGGATACACAACAATTAACCTATACCCTAGGTCAAGTAGTAACTTCGATTTCAACTAAGAATTTAATTTATTTAAGATGAATTCAGTACCTTTTAGAGAAAATACGAAGTTGTGTGAGTGTGTACGCCAAGAACTTGAAAACCAACTTGCTAGATTCCTAGCCCGCGAACTTTGATTTCGAAGAAAGAAGATTATGGAAAATTGGAAGAAAAAAAGAAGAAAGGGAGAAGATGGAAGGAAGGGATTAAATAGTGGGAGTAGGAATTTTAAGAGGGGTGATTTGGATGTGAAAGGGTGGGAAGGAAGAGAGGTTGTAACGGTTTGATGATTTGAATCGGTTGTGATTGAGGGAAATGGGAAATGTATTTGAAAACGGAGGGTTTTATTTGAGGGGGTCACAGGTCTGGTCATTCAATTTTAAACATATTGGTTCGATGAAAGCCTGTCTATGGTTTGTAGTAACCCTCCGTCGTTTCATACAACACTTAGTAAAATTTAGGAAACATACCTGGGTCTACGGATGCAGACTACAGACCTTCAAAGTTTCTACGGTCCGTATTGTGCACCCATAGACTTAAAGTTGCCATTGTGTTTGGACATTCAATTCTATGGATGCCAACTACGGTTCGTTGAATGAACGACGACTCGTAGATGGGAATAGTAAAACTAGTCCTTTACGACTTACCTGGTAGCAAGAATCTACAGATTAGACATACGATCCATAGGTTTCCCTACGACCCGTAGGACCTTCTGTACTTCGAAAAATTTCAGATTTTCCTTTCTTTCCTGCAAATGTAACAGGCATTAGGACTTCATTTCATATTTTCTTGACACTTTTTGGACATAGACCCTAGACTAACCTATTCTATCAATCAATAGAGAGATCATAAAAATCACTAGAAAACTTTGAGCCACAAAATATCACTAGAAAACTTTTAAACTAGCTAGATTACATCTTGGGTTTCCTCCCAAGTAGCGCTTGATTTAACATCATGGTACGACGCATACCCCTTGACTACCAAACTTCATCAAGATCCCATTCTTCAATCACCTCTTTGACCTCCTCTGGTTGACCCGAGTAGCTTTTGATCCTTTGACCATTCACCTTGAATCTTGTTCCTTTCTCATTCTCAAGTTCAGTTGCTCTGTGTGAAAACACTTGGACGACTCTGAATGGTCCCGTCCACTTTGATTTGAGCTTTACAGAAAACAAGAACAACCTTGAATTGAATATAAGTACCAAATCACCAGGAGAAAATTGATGGTTTTCGATCTTTTGATAATGGTACTTCTTTCATCTTTTCCTTATACAAGCCTGAGCTTTCATATGCTTTTAGGAGAAACTCATCAAGTTCGTTCAACTCGTTCAACCTCTGATTTGATGCAACATTCCAATCTAGATTCAACTTCTTGAGTGCCCACATCGCTTTATGCTCTAGCTCTACAGGCAAATGACAAGACTTCCCAAATACGAGTTGGTAAGGAGACATACCTATGGGAGTCTTGAATGCAGTAAGATACATCCATAGAGCATCATCAAGATTTCTTGACCAATCAGTTCTGATTGCATTCACAGTCTTTGCAAGGATTTGCTTAATATCTCTATTTGATACTTCTACTTGCCCACTACACTGCGGATGATAAGGAGTTGCTACGCTTTGACAGACACCATACTTTTCGAGCAATGCCTTGAACAACTTATTAAAAAGTGAGAACCTCTATCGCTAGTAATTGCCCTTGGTTTACCAAATCTGGAGAAGATATTCTTTTCTAGGAATGCGGTGACACTCTTTCCTTCATTGTTTGAAAACGCGACAGCTTCCACCAATTTAGATACATAGTCAACTGCTACAAGTATGTATTTCATTCCATTCAAAGTCACAAATTGACCCATAAAGTAAAGGCCCCAAACATTAAATAGTTCAATCATCAGAATAGGATTCATTGAAATACCTCCTTCTCTTTGACAACGATAACTGGACTTGGTGAAATCATGAACATCTTGGCAGATAGTTGGCCAATAATACCCACACTGCAAGATCTTATGAGCAGTCCAGATACCACTATGATGGCCACCAACAGGAGACGAATGACAAGCTTCCAATATACTCATCATCTCTACCTCAGGCACACAACGACGAGTAATCCCATTAGCACAGGCACGAAAAAAAGTCTCTTCCCATTTTTTTTTTATATCAGACACGAATTTCCTTCTTTGGTGGATCGACAAATCCGAAGGCACCACATCACTCCCCAAATAATTAGTGAAATCTGTGAACCAAGGGTTAAGATCAAAAGAAGCAGCCAAAACCTGTTCGTCTGAAAACGTATAATCAATTTCAACTCCATCAGCTAACTTAAACATTGCTTCTTCCTCTAAATCTGGACAACTGATTAGCAACTTGATTTTTTGTCCCCTCTATATCTTTTACCTCAAAATCGAATTCTTGCAACAATAGCACCCATCAAATCAGTCTTGGTTTTTCATCATTCTTTTCCATAAGACACCTCAATGCTGAATGATCAGTGTGCACAATGACTTTAGTTCCAAGCAAATAGGATCTAAAGTTTTCAAACGCGAAGACTACAACAAACAATTCTTGTTCAGTGACAGTATAATTCTTTTGAGCAACATTCAGGGCTTTTCTCGTATAATATATGGGATGAATAATCTTCTCTCGCCTTTGCCCCAATACTACAACAAGTGCCACCCCACTCGCATCACACATAATTTCAAATGGTTGTTCCCAATCTGGTGAAATAATGACCGGTGCAGAAGTCAAATTCTCTTTCAGCCCCTTAATTGCTTTCAGAAAAGCATCATCAAACTCAAATTTTGTCTCCTTTTCGAGCAACTTGCATAATGGGTGTGCAATTTTGGAGAAATCTTTGATAAATCACCTATAAAACCTAGTATGGCCAAGAAAACTTCTATCACCTTTCACGGAGATGGGTGGTGGCAACTTTTCAATAACTTCAACTTTATCCCTATCAACCTCTATATCATTTTGAGGGATTCGATGACCGAGGATTTTACCCTTTTTAACCATAAAGTGATATTTTTCCTAGTTCAGCACAAGATTAAACTCTTCACACCATTTTAGCACGTCACTTAAGTGTGTCAAACAATCATCAAATGAGTCACCAACCACAGAGAAGTCATCCATGAATACTGGAGGGTATCTTCTACCATATAGGAAAAGATAGACATCATGCAACGTTGAAACATAGCAGGTGCATTACAAAATCTGAAAGGCATCCTCTTGAACGCAAACGATTGATATTTGGTTATAGCCTGAATACCCATCCAGAAAACAGTACCAACCCTTTCCAGCAAGACGATCTAACATTTGGTCCATGAATGACATTGGGAAGTGATCTTTCTCTATCCAAGCATTCAATTTACGGTAGTCCATACAGACCCTCCAACCAGTAACATGCCTCATTGGAACAAGTTCATTCTTCACATTAGGAACCATAGTAATTCCTCCCTTCTTTGGCACACATTGAACTGGACATACCCAATTACTATCAGCGATCGGATAAACTAACCCAACATCTAACCACTTGATAATTTCTTTCTTCACAACTTTATTCACCGATGGATTTAATCTTCTTTGATGCTCAATACTTGGTTTACTATCAAGCATGGGTTGGATTTTGTGCAAACATATACCCAGTGGAATACCAATAATATCAGTAATCATCCATCCAATTACCCTTTAGAAATGCTTCAGCACCGATACCAAAGCCTCTACTTACCATTCGTTCAAATCAGCAGTAAAAATAACTGGCAAAGTACTATTTTGGCCCAAGAACACATACCACAAATGAGATGGAAGAGCCTTTAGATGCAACTTTGGAGACTTATCAATAGATGGTTTTGTAGGCGGAGTTCTCAATTCTTTAAATCTAAATTTAACTTTTTGGTGGGCGATGAGGAAAATCCACCCCATCAAGTGCAGTAGCTAACTCATCATACCCGTTAACACCGTCTCAATAAAAATTCATGATCACGTCAGGTAGTGCTTCAACACCTAGTTTTTCCTCATTGGACACCTCTGGTTTCTCATCAACAATGTAGTTTACCATGGATACCAATTTGAGATCACTTTGATGGTTCATTGATTTGCAGATATTAAATGTAACCTCTTCATTGTTCAATCGAAATTTCATCTACCCTCTTTCTATATCAATAAAAGCACGCCTTGTAGCAAGGAATGGTCTCCCCAAGATGATGGACACTTCAAAGTCAATCTCACAATCTAATATCACAAAATCCACTGGAAATATGAACGCTTCCACTTTAACTAGAACATTTTGCAGAACCTCAATTGGTTTCTTCACAGTACGATCAACTATAAGTAACCACATTACAGTCGGTTTGGGGGCTCCTAAGACCAATTTCTTGAACACGGACATTGGTATCAGATTTATGCTAGCACTCTAGTCAAATGGGGGCTTAGGAAAATGTAACATGGCAATGGTACATGGAATAGTAAAAGCTCAGGGATCCCCCTTTTTTTTCACTAGGGATATAGTAGCAATGACACTACAATGTTGCAACTTATCATCACCTTCAAAACTGACGACCCTCTTTTTGGTCATAAGATCCTTCATGAAATTAGCATATCCGGGCATCTGTTCTTGTGCTTCAATCAATGAAACATTTATCGATAACTACTTCAACATGGCTATAAACTTGTGATACTTTCCTTCTTTCGTCTTCTTGACCAACCTTTGTGGGAAGGGAGGCGGAGGTCTTGGCATTGGGATGACCTTTTGAGTGACTTCAGCTTCCTTCTCATTTTGATCCTTTGGTTGTTCCACTACTTCAACTTCATCCTCCTATGGTTCCTTTTCCCTCTCCACACAAGTCAGCATAGGAGGGTCAATAGTTTATTTTCCACCCCTAATAGTAACTTCTATGCAGTTTCCGTCATTTTTTTGATTCTAGATAGTATTGCTGGGAAGTGTTCTTTGTTGGCGCGGATTTGCATTGGAAGACAGTTGGCTCACCTGCTGCTCAATATGTTTAATCGATACTGGATGTGAATCTACTTTTTGACCAATACTTGATAAATCAATACGCATCTCCTTCGCATTGTCATCAATTGAGTTAAACCTTTTCATCATCTTAGCCATTATATCCTTAATGAAATTCAAACTCGATCCTCTATCTCGATTCTCTGGTGGAACATAAGGGCCACTTTTTTGTTTCTATTGTTATACCCATTCCTATTGTAGTTGTTGTCATGATTATAGTTCCCTTCACGATTGTAGTTCCCTTCATGATTGTTGTTGCTAAAGTTCCGACCTTGTCGTCAATTATCCTTATTGGATGCTTGGGAATTAGTGCAGAAACCCCCTGCCTGATCATTCACAAAGTTTGCATCCTCCTCGTAGACATACTTATCGGCCGGTGGTGATCTAGTCTGATAGTTTACTGCATTGACTTTCTCAGCACTTACACTCACATATTTGAGTACTAAGCCAACCTCTATCCTCAGCTATGCCATCTCTTCACGGATATCATCATGTGACTGATTGGGTGTGGCCTGTATAAAAAATGTACTCTTTGTTGTAACCAAAGTTTTGGTGCTCCATGCCTTATTATTCTTGGAGATCTTTACAAGTTTCTCTACAATCTCCTGAAATGTATTTGCCTTTTAAGATCCTCTAGCAATAGTGTCTAACACTGCTTATGCATTGTCATCCAGCCCTCGATAAAAGTACTCTTTAATCGATTCATCATCAATACGGTGGTTTGGTACACTTTACATGAATCCTATAAATCTGTCCCAAGAATCACTGACCGACTCCCCATGTAGAGCCCCAAAGTTGTTTAGTTTATCTTTGAGCTTCAACTTCTTTGAATGAGGGAAGTATTTTTCTAGGAACACTCTATGCTGCTCTACCCATGTGGAAATTGAGTTATATGGGAGCTCAGATAACCACACGGTAGCATCACCCGTCAATAATAATGGAAACACTCGTAGTCCGATTGCATCCATGTCTAAATCTGACCTACCTACACTGCTCTTACACACGCTGATGAATTTACTCAGATGAGCACATGGGTCTTTGGATTGCATGCCATGAAATAACCCTCTGGATGTAAGCATTTGCATCAGACTGTTACTAACCACAAACGTATGTCCGGGTGGTAATGGAGAAACAACTATGGCACTAGTTGATCCCACAATGTTATAATCAACCATGTAGTTAATACACACATTGGGTGATTATTACCCTGATTGAGATTGGGTGGATAGTCCCCATCTCCAATTGTATTATCTTCTATTCCCTCATTTTGGCCACGTCCGCCATTCTCCGTATTGTTTTTCTAAGTTCTGGTCGTAAGGTGTCAGATGAATGCCTTGACTTAGTGTATTTGGAATACACGTCGAACCAAACCTATAAGAAACAAAAACAAAAACAAAAGAATAAACGCAAAATTTGAAAATAATGGACTAGCCGTGTAATAATGAAATTAGTCTATTATAAAAGTCTCAATCCCCATAAACAACGCAAAAATTTGATATGTCCAAATTACACCTCCCTAAAGAAGTATAAGCGGTCGTTTTCAAATAAAGAACCTCATAGAGGTTAGGATCGATCCCATAAGGAATATGGTCTAGACTTACAACAATTTACTATTGATTGTACTGGTAGTCAGATTATTTCTGTAAAAAAGGGGTTTTGTAACAAAAAATTAATAATTGATTCATTTTAGTAACAAGTAACTGAGTAAACAAAATTTGCAGTTTTGTAAGATCAATATGAGATGAAACTAGGGTATACGTGTTTCCTACAAGTTCTTAACGCAGTAAGCCTAATAATAGTAACCATTTCCTAATGTTTAACATGCAAATTCGGTAAGTTAGGTATCTCCTATGTGATTGGTCATCCAAATAGGGAATTTCACCACGTAACTTGGTCGGTCTACGGGCATATGCTTTACTAACCTTTACCATTGACCCCAGAGTAGTCCTCACATATTTGTTTTAGACTATTAGATAGCGGATTGTCAACGCTAAATCTCTGTTGTTTAATCTCTCTTCCCATTTGTTACTTCCTTGGTCGGGCAAGTAGTAATAAGGCAAGTTCTAACGTTGTGCACCGTTAAAAAGCATTCAAAATGAAGAGATCAACAATACATGCATAAACACTATTCGAAATTACTTAATTATTAGTTTTACGTTGTTAATTATTCATGGTTCCCATAATCCTAGTTGTGGATTTAGCTACTCATGCTTGGGTGATCACAATTCATAATAAGGTTAATAGAATAAATCATAACTTACACTTATAGTAGATGAAATTCAGAATCTTCAATTGATGAACAAAAAGCAATATTATAAACCAACACTTCAAGAATCAATTGCACAAAATGTTTGCAAGGAGATTCTCAAAGCCAAAAGTATGAATCTTAAAACGTCTAACAACCCAAAAATGAAAAATACAACTAATATGATAAATAACAAAATCCTAAATAAAGTTAGAAAAGGAAATCTAAGGAAATTTTTCTTGGGCAAAGGTTTCTATGGTTGGCACCTATGGCTCGTAGGAACTCCTACAATTCATAGGTACCTTATGTCAATAAGCAGCTTGACCTTCAATATAGTAGCACTTTCTACGGGTATGATCTATGACCCGTAAATCTTTGTACGACCCATCCTATTCAACCATGATTCAAATACTGAAGCTCAACTTCTCTGAACTTTTTTACGACTCCATTTGTATGGCTCATAGGAGTAACTGCAACTCATCATTCAGCTTCCATCGTTTAATACTTAGCTCCAATTTCAGCACTTCAAATTACGACTCCTTTTTACGACTAGTAGATCATCCTACAACTTATAGCTCGAGTCGTCAAAACACAAAAACTCCTTGCTTCTGCAACCTTTCAGTGCAACTGCTCCAAGGCCTATTTCCTGCAAAATCAAAGAAAAATACCATCACATCTACTAAAAATGCTTAAGACACGTAAAACCCCAAGTTTAAAGTATTCAAAGTATCCTAAATCCATGGTACATCACCTATACAAGATGATTATAGGCTCCTCCTCAAATGATGAGTTTGGACCAAACACCACCGAATCAAGCGAAAGTACATGGGACTCATCTCACATGTACTTCCGAATTATGGAAACATTAAAAACATGATGCACAACTGATAAGCTAGATGTGGCAAGGCCAACTTATAGGCCACCTCTCCAACTCGGCTCAAAATCTCAAAAGGGCCAATGAATCTAGGGCTAAGCTTGCCCTTCTTCTCGAACCTTATCACACCCTTTATGGGTGACACTTAGAGTCAAATATGATAACCCTCCATAAACACTAAGGCTAGAATTATCAAGTATGCATAACTCTTCTTTCGACTCTTGGCTGTCAACAATTGATACGTCCAAACTTACACCTCAATTAAGAAGTATAAATGGTCGAAGTCAATTATAGAACTCAACTGCTGTTGAGGTCGACCCCACAAGCAATTTACACTAGAGATAAACGTACTAGTTCTTATATCGAGTTGTGGTTAATATTTCCTAAAGAAAAACTAAATTGCAGAAAAGTAAAGATTTGGGTTGTTTTCTATTCAAGTAACCAATGTTTATTAGAATTGAAAGTTACTAGCAACTAACAATATCTCTAATATTTGATGTTTGATTAAAGTAGACTAGGATTGTGTTCCCCATGACCTTTAGGCTACAACTTGAATCTTAGCACAAATAATGATTCCTTGACCAAATTCATACGTTCATAGAAAGCTATGTACACCTAAATGCTTTTCATCCCTATTAGATGAATGTCACGCTTCTCCTCTCGGTCTAAGAGTGTTTTAGATTTGACTCTTGCACACTTGTTAAGAAGACTATCCTCTCTCGATCTCAAGTATTTAACACAAGTTGGAAGATTTGTTTCTAGATTTTCCTAATCATTACTTTTCTTTAGAAAAAGTGATGAATACATGCGTGTTCTAATGTGTGCACTCATTAGAAAGAATTCATTAAGAAAATAGAAACGACGTATGAAATCATCAACCAATGTTATTCGTGTTCGAATCTAGCATTGTATTTTAGTGATGGTTCCCACAATCCTAGTTGTGGTGTTTAGCCGCTCATATTCTCAACTAAACAAGAAGTAAAATTTGATGAAAGAATAACAAAGTAGACATACAATGAATAAAAACCAAAAGCTACTTGATTATAAGCACGAAATCAAGTTCAAAAGTACTGATCAAATGTATCAACAAAATGTATCCATAAAGAAACTATCATTTCTCCACAAAGAAATTGTCTTAGAGAATTGATAATAATTCAAAAATAAACCTAAGGGATTAAAAATAGTCTTAGAAAGGAGTCCCACAGTAGGTGTAGTGTATTCTGGACCATGAAGAAATCTGTTAATTGTTGTCTCAGAAATATACACCAAGGTACCACGAATGGACACTTCATTTAGTGGTGGTGACTGCAGTGTTGTTGCTTTCTTCCCTCTTTAGATGTTTCGACAGTTTCAGAATTAAGTTGTGTAGCAGCATATACAGAGTAGAACTCTCTATTTAAATGCTTCCCAAAATGCCTAGGCTTTTTAGTCATCCACTAAAAGTGGTGCCTCTTGAACAGGCTATAAATCTACGGGAAAGCCTACAAATCAGCCTCAACAATTCTATTCTCTGGTACAATGGACCTCTAGCCTATGCCACTGGATTTGGACAATACGCCCGATTCAAAAATTGTCCTTGACCCAGGAATTGCCCATGTATTGTGGATAACCTCAATGAGCTATCGTTGGACCTCTGGATCAGATTCCCTTCCTCGGACAAACTTTGCAACAGAGTCATCATTTTCAGTGGCATCGCTGTCCTCCTGAGTATCCCTTTCTTCCTCCTCAGCCCCAACTGTAGGTGGGTTACTTGCAGAAGCCCAGGATGCACCATCACACCCCTGATCACACTCGAAACCATCTCCTTCCTCTTCAGACTAAGAAGGAGTCGGGTCATGCTGTTCTGCTACCCTGGTTGGTCCGAGATCGAGTTTTTTGGGGTGAGTGTTGTTCAATAGTAGTGTCAACTTGGACTCCCAGAATACTGGGTACATCACTGTTAGAGCTGGGTTCCGGAGAGGCAGGGGTGTGGTGTGTAGTTGTGCTGTTTTTTGCCTTATCTTCTTAGCCATTGTACCTGTGAGGAAGGGAGTCAGAATTCTTGAAAAAAATTTAACTACACTAACGAGTACTTAGACTTCCCCTGTGTACCTATACAAAGTAACGATTTCCCTTAAGAATATCACCACTCAATCTATCATTGGGAAAGGCCACTCAATAAACAAAGAACTGAAATAATAAAGTAAAATCTTTTTGGTTTAATGAATTTTCATCTTTTTTCTAATAGAGGGCTATACGGTCCGTGAAAGGTACCACGGCCCGTATGTGCCCTCGTGAAGTGGATGCAACAATGAACAACACCTAAGTATGGTTCACGAGGGGTTTCACAGCCCGTAAAGAAGTTCACGGTCGGTGAAGCCTCTCGTGGACTTACACTTTGGTGAATTTTTAGCTTTGTCTTCCAAACTAACCCATACATGTCAACAATATCACACATACAACATGAAATCTCCTATCTCTAAGCATTACATGTACATAAATTTGCATTGTACTCAACACCCAAAAACTATTCAATTAATTTCAAACCCCAATCATGCGATTAGTCAAGTTTCAGACAAATCCACTAACCAATGCACTCAAAGAATTCAAAATCCACAAGCACATAATTAACTCATCAACAATTAACACTTCCCCAATCATAATTTCACAATTGTAAGTGTAGTTCAACACAAATTAGGGGACTTACTTCAATTTTACACTACAATGCACAAGAGATGAGGACTGATTCTTGTTGGAAGATGGAGAATGCTTAGAATATAAGACTAATGTTTTGATTTCTTTGGTTCCTTATTATAGATGAATGAGAATGACTGTTTGGTTGCCAATAGACATTATGAATTCAAAGGAAAGGGGTAAGAACCGGTCTCTTGGTGTTTTTGGGATTTTTATTCAAAAATTAGGGTTTGGGTCAGGTCGGGTTTATTGGGGACGACCTACCTTAGATGTACCATGAAGTGGCTCGTGAAGAGCATCACGACCCATGTAGTTGCTCATGACCCTGTACTTGGACAAACAAAATCAAAAACTTACCTCAATGTTTATTGGAGGTTAAACGGCCTGTCAAAGTTTGAACGGGCCTTAAACCCTTCCGTGAACTTCCCCCACTTGACTTGAGAGTCGACGACCCACTTTCCACACCTTTCACGGGCCGTGTAGGTCTTCACGACCCATCTGCTGGCCCTTGGTGACAACTTTTTATTCCAAGTCCTTCCTGCATACATGTAACAACCCGGAAACTAGTAGGTGAAACTAGAGCCTTACGTGAGAATTTTTGAGTTAGGATGAGGGGTTTAGGGGTTAAACGTCAAGGTAAGAGCCCCCAAGGACCAACCAAGGTTCCTTGAGGAGGACCCTAAAGCCTAACCCCCAAGACTCCCCAAGACTGCCCAAAAAGGGCCGCCTACAGATGGAACCTACGGCCAGTAAGTGGACCCACGCCCCGTAGGTGGGGGTCGTGGGTCAATCCCTCAAATTTGAGCTGCAGGTCATGACCTATGGACCTGCAGGACGTCCAGTAGGCCAACCTACGGACCGTAGGTCCCAGGCGTAGGTCATGCCTGCAACCTGCCCAAATCTCGGCCAAAGGTAAGGACTTTTAAGTAATTTCCTTATTAGTTAGTTTGTTAAGGGGTCGTTTTATATTGATTTAATGGACTTATATAAGTACTTTTAAGTCATTAACTAACCCATACACTTCTTAAATCCCAAAACTAAATCATAACCAACTTTCCCCCAAATAGTTCTCTCTCTAAAACTCCATAGAAAAAGAAGAAGAAGGTGAAGTCTAGGGTTGAATGGGCTGTCTCTTCTACTCAATTTCGTAAAGATTCTTCAATATGGTATGGTAGCTTTTCATCTATGGGTAGCCTTCACCCATAGAGTCCATCAAAAACTAGATTTCAAAGCTTGCAATTTCCCAAAAGTTAGGGTTTTACTCCAAGTCATGGGTTCACTTCAAAAATGATTTCAATGATTTAATTTCTTTATATTATGATCAAATTGATGATTCACTGCTGTTTTATGATGAATTCCTCAAGAATCCATGAATTCCTCAAGAATCCATGAATTCCTCTATTTTCTCAAAGTGTATCTTAAAGTGTGGGTATTGATTGATGTTATTAGAATATTGTAGAATTATGAATGTATGAATTGATTACTTGAATTATGTTATCATCCATGTCTATTGTAGTAATTCTAGATGTGTTGGTGGATTATGATTCATGGTCCTTGAAGGGAAAATTATGAGAATTTTGTATGATCATGATGTTTATGTACATGCTTTATGAATACTTTGAGAAGAAGGTGATTATGACTATGATGTAATTGTGGTGGTGTTGTTGAAAGGCTATTCTCACATACACACACCTATGAATGAAGTTTCTATGATTATGTTAATGATGATGTGTTGATTGAAAGGCTATTCTCAATTATACACTAATGAATGATGAAGACATGTTGTGAAAGGTTTTTCTCACAATATAGGGATTCTTAGGTTGAAAGGCTATTCTCACCTCTTGAATCTATGAGCTATCTTATGAATGAATGTTGGGATGAGATGAAAGCCCTCACGTGAGTTGAGGCGGGGTTTCTAGTAACAATCTCTTGAGATGGATGCCTTCACGTGAGTTGAGGTGGGGTATCTAGTAGCAATCTCCCTATCCCATAAACTATGTACCCACATAAATTACTAGCTAGTGGATCCACCTAAGCTAAATTGACATCCTACCCTAGGAAAGTAGGACTCCTTTATTCGGTGTGGGTAACACCGGGATTCCATAATTTGCTCACATGGTCTATGTCGGTTAAGGCTTACCCCCACAATGAATGATAACGAACTATGGCTTCTCAAGAATGCACTACTTAGTGTGGGTGGGGGTATGGGACTTCATCCATGCATTGCACAAGTAGGCTTTGAGAGTAGTTATGGTGTGTTCCTTTATGTTATGATGATTCATGAAATGAATATGCTTATGATGATACTACTAAGTATGTTGATATGAAGGCTAAATGTAATGAAGTATGCTTAATGTGGATTGTTGTTATGAGTTGCTTTCCTTGATATGACTTAGTAAATGTGAAGGTTTCCTTGTCTATGAGTATTAACTAAAGATGGGAATAAAGGATGGTAAGTATGATTATGGTGACCTAAAAGTGGTAATTAGTATAAATGGGATTATGGGATCTTTATCTATGCATTGCACAAGTATAACTTAGGGTTACTTATGAGATGGTTCTATTATGCTATAATGGTCTATATGTTGAATATGCTTATGTCTTATGTTTTTACACTAATGTTCATGATGTTTCTCAAACTTGGCATATAGCATGGTTTTCAATCAAAATGTCCTTTTTTGCATGTTTTAAAGGTTTTATTGCATGGCTATCATACTTAGTGCATTTTTGTACTAACCCATATTTTCTACATTTTTCTATAAGTGTAGGTTCTGGTTCTTAAGGTGATCTTCTATTGGTTCAGGCTTGGATCGACTATTCTCCTAGCTTGTGGTGAGTCCTCAAGGTTCGAGGACATATGGATCATTAGTAGTTTATTTCTAGTCATTTTATGTTTCGGATTATGTTGAAAGGGCTGTGACCCTATTGTTGATTCAAATAGTATTAGATGGCTAATTGAGACAAGCTAGACTTCCGCTTGCTTTTATAAAAGACTTCGATTGTATGGATAAATGTTTTAAATTCTGCATCATTTCTTTTATCTTATGTTATGATATTCTAAGGGATTGTATGAGACCCCTTCGGGGTCAAGTACGCCATGTTACATCTAGGGTGTACCCCTGGGTCATGACAATACATTCAACACATAGTGAACCTATATACAAATTTAAAAAATGCAAGAATTTAACTACTTATTACAATTATATCTTGGGTTGCCTTCCAAGTAGCGCACAATTTAACGTCGCGTCGCGATGCAGGTTTCTTGATTACTTAGACTTCATCAAGTTGGCCTTCCTCCACTATCTTACTTCTTCTGGGATCCCCAAGTATGACTTGACTCGCTGACCCTTTGCCTTGAATCTTTCACCCTTTTCATTTTCAAGTTCAATGGCTCCCGGCTGAAATACTTGTTCACTTTGAGTGGTCCTAATCATTTGGACCTCAACTTTCCCAGAAATAGCCTCATCCTTGAGTTAAACAACAACACCAAGTCTCCAAGACTGAAAGTCCTTTTCTCAATATGTTTGTCGTGATACAGCTTCATCCTTTCTTTGTACAATGAAGACCTCTCATAAGCCCTCAGTTGAAACTCTTCTATCTCATTTATCGTCTCTAATTATCTACTCTAATCTCATATTCGATGCTTCACTCCAACTCAACTTTATCTTCTTTTGCACCCACAACGCTTTGTGTTCTAACTCCACAGGCAAATGACATGCCTTTCCAAACACTAACTGGTACGGTGACATACCAATAGGTGTTTTTAAAGCTGTCTGGTATGCCCATAATGCATCATCTAAATTTCTTGCCCAGTCAGTCTTGTTGGCATTCTCGATCTTCGCCAATATATTCTTTATCTCCCGATTAGAAACTTCCACTTGTGTACTCATTTGCAGATGATATGGCGTTGCTACTTTGTGTTGTTTCACCCCACATTTGGCCAGTAGAGTGGTAAACATTTTATTGCAGAAGTGCGAACCCCCATCACTAATAATTGCCCTAGGTGTGCCAAACCTAGAGAAAATATTTCTCTTTAAGAGCTCAGAAACACTCTTACCGTTATTTTCTTCCAATGCAACAGCTTCTATCCACTTGGAGACATAGTCTACTGCCACCAATATGTACTTCTGCCCATACGAGCTCACAAATGGTCCTATAAAGTCGATTCCCCATACATAAAATAATTTAACCTCCAAGATAAGTGTCATAGGCATCTCATGACAGTGAGATATAGCTCCTTGTATTTGACACATATCACAGTCTTTTACCAGATCAAATGCATCTCGATGAATTGTGGACCAGTAGTAACCATTTTGAAATACTTTATGGGCAGTGCGAGCCCCTCTAGGTGACCACCAACCGGAGAGGAGTGACAAGCTTCAAGAATACTCAACATTTCAGCTTCAGGTACACACCGTCTAATTATGTTGTCAGCACAAACCCTGTACAAGTAAGGTTCATCCCAAAAGTATTTTCCCACATCATGCAAGAACTTATTCCTTTGTTGAAAGATCAAGTCCTCAAGCATCAAATCACTGGCAAGATAGTTGGCAACGTCAGCAAACCAAAGAATAAGATCAAGAGTAGTGGCTAATACCTGCTCATCTGGAAAGAGTCATCAATGTCAAGCTCATCTTCCCCCTTCTTCTCTTCTTCCAATCTAGACAAGTGATCTGCTACTTAGTTTTCACAAGCTCTTCTGTCTTTGACCTCAAATTCAAATTCTTGCACCAGCAGCACCCATCTTATCAATCTCGGCTTAGCATCCTTCTTCGCCATCATATATCACAATGATGCATGGTTAGTGTGAACTATCAATTTTGTGCCTAGCAGGTACACTCTAAATTTCTCAAATGCATACACAACTGTGAGCAATTCTTATTTAGTCATAGTGTAGTTCTTTTGAGCTTCATTCAATGCGTTGCCTGTATAGTATATCGGGTGAAATATCTTGTTGCACTTCTGCCCTAGAACAAACCCTAAGGCAACACCACTTTCATCAGACATTACCTAAAATGGTTCCGACCAATCAGGAGCGATAATCACGATAGCTAAAATCAAATTCTCCTCGAGACATTCAAATTCTTTGGTGCATATCTCATCAAAGACGAACTTTTTCTACTTCTCGAACAACTTACAAAAAAGATATGCAATTTTTGAGAGGTTCTTAATGAATCACCAGTAGAACCGTGTATGTCCCAAGAAACTATGGATTCCCTTTACAGAAATAGGTGGAGGCAACTTTTTGATAACTTTGATCTTGGCTCGATCTACCTCCAAACCTTTTTCAGACACTTTATGGCCCAAAACTATGCCTTCCTTGACCATGAAATGACACTTTTAACAGTTCAAAACTAGGTTCGCCTCTTCGCATCTCTGTAGTTCCCTACTAAGATTTAACAAACTATCATCAAAATTGTCACCTACTACAGAGAAATCATCCATGAATACATCCAAAGTGTCTTCAACCATGTCAGAGAAGATGGACATAATACATCACATAAAAGTCACAGGAGCATTACATAGTCCGAATGCCATGCGTGTAACACTTCGAATTCAAGATAAGGACTAGGGAGGGTCAAGTGGGCAACTCATAAGCCCAAAGGTGGACCATGGAACTCCTCATAAAGCCCAAATGAGCTGTGAAGAGAACCACGATCCGTTGGAGGGCTCGTGAAGGTGCCCCAGACCTGCCTCATAGGTCTCCCTCCTACGAAGGAAGTGGATGGCCCGTGGTGAGCTTCACGTCCCGTAGTGGTGCCCGTAAAACCTTTCCAGAAGTTGTCCAGGAGGGCCACCTTCCCACGAGCCCTTTTAACGAACCGTGGTAAGCCTCACGAGGCGTGAAGGAAGTCGTGAAGGATGGCCTGTCTTCAGGGGCCACTGGCCAAGGAGCACGGTGGCCATAACGGGCCGTGGTCCCTAACACGAGCCGTGGAGGCTGCCCTGAGATAGTCGCGTCAGTTGTTAATTAGGGTCTGTTAGGTCTTTTCCTATTTGTTTTAAATCAATACCCCGTCATTTTCCCCTTAACCCAAAGCCCTATATAAGTGATTTTAACCCCAAAATAACCCATTCAATTCATTCTCTACTCATTTACCAAAAAGAAGACAAGTCTTCCTCTCAAAAATATTTCTCTCTCTAAAAAGCTTGAAGAAGAAGGATTTAACCTAGGTTTTCAAGTCAAGACTCCTAATCCTCCATTGAAGGCAAGCTCTTGGCATTGAGGTATGATAGTTTTCATCCATGGAGCCATTTACCCCATGGAGTTCCCAAATTCTCCAATTTATAAAGATAGAATTCCCCAATTGAGTTAGGGTTTTCTTCCATGTCATGGGTTCTTTTAAATATTGATTTGATTATTTTATGATCTATCAAGCATGAATTGATATAATTACATGATTTTATGATGATTTCCCATGAACCCATGTCTAACCCATATTTTCTAAATATTGATGATTGAAAGTGGGTTTTGAACTGTGAAAAGGGAATTATGGAATTATGCATGTTCTTATGAAATTGATGTAAATGTTTTAAGGATGTTTTGAGAGTGAAGTATCAATGATGTTGTTGTTGTGGGGTTGTTGAAAGGATTTTTCACATACACATGAAAGTCTGATTATGAAAGGATAATCCTAGATAAAAAGGGGTTCTCAAGGTTGAAAGGCTTTCTCCCCTAAAATGAATCAATGATAAGGAGCTATTCTAAGAATGAGGCAAGCGACGATTACCCATGACCTCTAAATCAAAGACAAGAGTTGATTACCCATGTCATATGATGTAAGGACATGAGGCGATTACCCATGTTCCTTTAAAATTCTTTAAAAGATAAGATGAATATGATTAGAAACTATTCCGTGGAAGTTAAGCATAGTACCGAGTGGACAAGTGACGATTACCCGTATCCCATAAACTATGTTCCAATATTGTATTATCTAAATAGATATTAGCTAGTCGATCCACATAAGCTAGAAGTTCATGGTCCTTACCTTGGCAAGTAGGACAACCCTTTTCAGTGTGGGAGACACCGGATTCCATGTTAATAGCTCACATGGTCTTATATGTCGGTTAAGGCTACTTCCCATAAGAAAGCTATGATGAACTAAGGTTGCTTCAAGAAGTATCTCACATGTGACTTAAGATGATGTCTATTTGCATTGACCATGTTCTATGACTTCTATCTTGTTCTTACATTCATGATTTAGCTTGGTCATTGCACTTTATGAAAATGTCCTTTTTCTCATGTTTCCAAATGTTTTATGCATGGCTATCATACTTGGTACATATTTGTACTCACGCATACTCTTGACTATATTTTCTCCAAATGTAGGGTCCGACCTTATAGATTCGAACTTCCGTGGCTAGGGATCTCATATAGAAGATTGAAGTGTTGGTGAGTCCTCATATTCTGAGGACCGAGCTTAATTTACCTTCTGTCTATACTTTTAGTTTTGGAACTCTATGTACAAGCTATGCCCCGATAAACTCTTATGTATAAGATGGCTTTGAGATGATGTTTATATTTCCGCTTTACTCTATAAAAATTTATATGTTGAGACTGTCTTTTAATCTCTTTATTTTATTATCTTGTATGATGAAAGCTAAATGGCTTGTATAGGGACTCTCGGGGTCTTATACGTCATGTTACGCCTAGGGGCTACCTTGGGTTGTGACAAACTTGGTAATCAAAACACAAGGTTTAGAAAGGTCCTAGGAAGTCTCATAAGCCACGTCGAGTAGTCTTGTTCTTGAGTGTGAAGCGTGCCACATTTATGAATGAGAGGCTATAAGATGTTTAGGAACCTCCACTTCTTTTATTACTCTAAAAGTCGTGGGATAGATTTTAACTCTATAAGGTCTCTCTCCTAATCCTTATCCGATGCTCTATAGGATATGGCTACTCGAATAGAATATGCTAAAAGGAATGCGGGAGAAATGTGGAATGAGAAGCTCCTCTAGGTCCGTCCGACACTTTGGCCGAGAAAGTGACTAATGCGGAGTTTAGGGCTGCTTTTCAAGTATTGGCTCAAGCCATGACGGCCCAAGACAATAGGGAAGTTGTGGTTCTCGTGAACCCAAATGTGAGTACGGTGGCATCAAGAGTGAGAGACTTCACTAGAAAGAATCCTCCGGAGTTTTATGGTTCTAAGGTTGAGGAAGACCCTCAAGAGTTCATTGATGAGGTTTACAAGGTGTTGATGATCACGGGAGTGACGCCGGTGGAAAAGGTGGAATTGGCCGCTTATCAACTTAAGGGTGTTGCTTAAATATGGTTCAACCAATGGAAAAAAGGGAGAGCGAAAGATGCGGGTCCTCTTGATTGGGAAAAGTTTAAAGTTGCGTTCCTTGATAGGTTATTTCCCCATGAGATGAGGGAGGAAAAGGTGCTTGAGTTCATCAACCTTCGTCAAGGAATATGAGTGTAAAGGAATAAGCTTTGAAGTTTAGACAATTGTCTCGAAATGCTCCTACTCCGATCCTAGGGCAAGGATGAGTAAGTTTGTTTTGGGTGTTTTTGAGATGGTAGTTAAGGAATGCCGTACCGCTATACTTGTCAACGATATGGACATTTATCATCTCATGGTTCATGCTCAATAAATTGAATAGGAGAAACTTATGGAGAGGTCTAGGAAGGCAAAGAGGGCTAAGACCGATGATGGTAACTTATTACAGTCAAGGTACGATGGGCATGGTCGTTCTAAGTGTTGATAAAGGTTTTCCGGCTAAGGTTCCTCTAATGCTCCTTCTAAGTTCAACAAAGATAAGGTGTCTAACCCTAAGCCTCAAGGAGGAAATGGTGGTGGATCTTCGTTGCCTACTTGTGCTAAGTGTGGAAGGAAGCATAAGGTAGATGTCTCGCGGGTTCCAATGCTTGTTTTTGTTGTGGTAAGATGGACCACAAGATAAGGGATTATCCCTCAGTTGCTAAGAATGAGGGAGATAGTCGTCGACGGGCTCAACCCAATCCTTTGTCTGTTCCTAGTTGAAATCAGAAGCACAATAGATTTTATGCACTTCAGACTCGTGGTGAACGAGAGGGTTCTCCCGATGTGGTTACCGGTATGTTGAAAGTCTTCCAACTTGATGTTTATGCTTTACTTAACCCCGGTGCTACTTTATCCTTTGTGATGCCATATGTGGCAATCATGTTTGATATTCTTCCGGATGTGTTGTTAAATCCTTTTTCTATCTCTACTCCTGTTGGTGATTCTGTTGTGGCTAAGAGGGTCTATAGGAAGTGTCATGTCTCCTTGTCCCATAGAGTCACTCATGCTGACCTTGTAGAGCTGGATATGTTAGATTTTGATGTTATCCTTGGTATGGATTGTTTGCATGCATATTATGCTTCTATTGATTGTAGAACCCGTGTAGTCATGTTTCAGTTTCCAAATGAACCCATCCTAGAGCGAAAAGGCGGGATTCTATGCCTAAGGGTCAGTTTATCTCTTGTCTTAAAGATAGAAAGATGATTTTTAAGGGTTGCATTTATCATCTAGTTAGGGTGAGGGATATAGCTTCTGAGACCCCTACTCTTGAGTCCCTCCCGAAAGGGAAATAGACTTCGGTATTGACCTTCTCCCCGATACGTAACCTATTTCTATTACTCATTATTGTATGGCTCCAGATGAACTCACAGAATTAAAGGAGCAATTAAAAGATTTGTTGGATAAGGGTTTCATCCACCCAAGTATCTCTCCATAGGGTGCTCCAGTTTTGTTTGTTAAAAAGAAAGATGGTTCGCTTCGTATGTGCATTGACTACCGACAATTAAACAAGGTAACCATTAAGAATAAGTATCCTCTTCCAAGGATAGATAATTTATTTTTTCAACTTAAAGGAACAAGTTACTTCTCTAAGATTGACCTTCGGTTGGGTAATCACCAATTGAGGATGAAGGAAAATTACATTCTGAAGACATCTTTTTGAACTCGGTATGGTCATTATGAGTTTTTAGTGATGTCCTTTGGTTTGACTAATGCTCTGGCCGCATTTATAGATTTGATGAATAGGGTGTTTAGGCAATACCTTGACATATTTGTGATAGTGTTCATTGATGATATATTGGTCTATTCGATGAGTAAAGACGAGCATACCGATCATTTGAGAATTGTGTTACAAGTCCTCAAGGACCAATGACTCTTTGCAAAGTTTACTAAATGTGAGTTTTGGCTAAGGTACGTGGCTTTTCTTGGGCATATTGTTTCCGGTAAGGGTATTAAGGTAGATCCAAAGAAGATGGATGCGGTCAAGAGTTGGCCTAGACCTCTACACCCTTCAGATATAGGAGTGTATTGGGTCTAGCCGGTTATTATTGAAGGTTTTTTGAAGGATTTACTTCGTATTGACTCAAAAAAAGGTCAAGTTCATATGGTCTAAAGTGTGTGAAAAGAGTTTTCAAGAATTGAAAGATAGACTTACTTCAGCTTCGGTGTTGACTTTACCAAAAGAGACAGATGGTTTTATGGTTTATTGTGATGCCTCACGAATTGGGGTAGGATGTGTCCTTATGCAAAACGGGAAAGTCATTGCCTATGCTTCAAGGCAACTTAAGATTCATGAACAGAATTACCCAACCCATGACCTTGAACTAGCGGTGGTTGTTTTTGCCTTAAAGATTTGGAGGCATTACTTGTATGGTGTTTATGTAGATGTTTTTACCCACCATAAGAG
Organism: Solanum etuberosum; assembly: GCA_029582245.1. Taxonomy (NCBI): domain Eukaryota; kingdom Viridiplantae; phylum Streptophyta; class Magnoliopsida; order Solanales; family Solanaceae; genus Solanum; species Solanum etuberosum. The sequence goes on from JAJONR010000558.1 coordinate 93,179, forward strand.
ATTGCAATATGTGTTCAATCAGAAAGATTTGAATCTTCGCCAAAGGAGATGGCTTGAATTATTGAAGGACTATGACATGAGTGTTCTCTGTCACCCCAGTAATGCGAATGTGGTGGCGGATGCTCTTAATCGATTATAGATAGGTAGTTTTGCTCACATTGAAGATAATAAGAAAGAGTTATTTCGAGATGTTCATAGATTAGCCTGATTGGGTGTTCGGTTAGTCGACTCCTCTAAGGGTGGTGTTTTGGTTCACAATGGTTCAGAATCGTCTTAAGTGGCTGATGTGAAGGCCAAGCAAGGTCTTGATCCAACTCTGGTTGAATTGAAGGAAGCGGTGCTTAAAAAGTTCGTAGAGGCTTTCTCCCAAGGGGGAGATGGTGTACTTAGATATCAAGGTCGTTTGTGTGTTCCTAATGTATACGACTTGAGGGAACATATCTTGTTAGAAGCCCTTAGTTCTCGATATTCCATTCACCCGGGAGCCACCAAGATGTACCATGACTTGCAGGAGATCTATTGGTGGAATGGGATGAAGAAAGATATTGCGGAATTTGTGGCTAAGTGTCCTTATTGTCAACAAGTGAAAGTCGAGCATGAAAAGTCGGAAGTTTTATCCCAAGATATTAGCATTCCTACATAGAAGTGGGAGGACCTGAACATGGATTTCATTGTTGGGCTGCCTCGCATGTGGAGATACCATGACTCGATTTGGGTTATTATAGATCGGATGACAAAATCGGCTCATTTCATTCCCGTCAAGGTTTCTTATTCGGCGGAGGACTATGCCAAGTTGTATTTTATAGAAATTATGAGGTTGCATGGAGTGCCCTTATCCATTATCTCCGATCATGGTACCGAATTCACTTCTCAGTTTTGGAAATCTTTCCAAAAAGGTATTGGTACTCGTGTTAACCTTAGTACGGCCTTTCACCCACAAAACGATGGGAAAGCAGAGCATACTATCCAAATTTTGGAAGACATGTTGAGAGCATGCATAATTGACTTCAAGGGTAATTGGGATGATCACTTGCCTTTGATTGAATTTGCCTACAATAATAGCTATCACTAAAGTATTGGTATGGCTCCATTTGAGGCCCTATATGGTAGGAGGTGTAGATGTCCAGTAGGTTGGTTTGAGGTGGATGAAGTTACCCAAATAGGTTCTGAGTTGGTACACGAGGCTATGGAGAAAGTTCGACTTATTAGAGAAAGGTTGAAAATGGCTCAAATCGACAGAAGTCCTATGCTGATGTGAGGAGAAGAGATCTTGAGTTTGAGGTAATTGATTGGGTCTACTTGAAAATTTCACCCATGAAGGGTGTAATGAGATTTGGGAAGAAGGGGAAGCTTAGTCCCAGTTATGTGGGTCCATATCAGATTTGAGACGGATAGGCAAGGTTGCTTATGAGCTTGATTTGCCTAATGACTTGGCATTGGTACATCCAATTTTCCATGTTTCATTGTTAAAAAGTGTGTTGGAGATCCGACATCTAGAGTTCCCTTAGAAGGCTTGGGAGTTGAGGAAAATCTCTCTTATGAGGAGGTTCCGGTTAAGATTTTAGACCGGCAAGTTGAAAGGTTGAGGAATAAAGAAGTTTCTTCTGTGAAAGTTCTTTGGAGGAATCAATTAGTTGAGGGTGCTACTTGGGAGGCCGAGGCCAATATGATGTCCTCATATCCTCATCTCTTCCCCTCCGTCCCTACTCAAGCTTGAGGTATTTAGCTCCTCATGGTTTTCTCATTAGGTGTCATGTGTTAGATATTCCCATGATTTCCTCATCCATGCATGTTCATGAAAAGCTTAAATTTTGAGAAAATGAGTTAGCTTGATTGATTTCTACATGTTTATGTGCATTTGAGTATGTGTTGTATATAGACTTCATGATGTAATGCTTTGAACATGCTTTAGCTTGGAGTTGATTTTTTCTCCTCGGATATGTGTAATTATGTGATGTCATACATGATTGGGCTAATAGGATAGAGTTCTTGTCTCCATATGTTTTGAATCTCATTCGAGGACGAATGTTCCCAAGGGGTAGATAATGTAACACCTCGAATTCAAGAACGGGACTAGGAAGGGTCAAGTGGGAAACTCACAAGCGCAAAGGAGGACCATGGAACACCTCACATAGCCCAGACAGGTCATGAAAAGGACCATGGTACGTTGGAGGGCTCGGAAAGGTTCCCTAGACCTGCCTCGTAGGTCTCCCTCCCACGAAGGCAGTGGATGGCCCGTGGTGAGCTTCACGCCCCATAGTGGTGCCTGTAAAATCTTTCCAGAAGCTGTCCAGGAGGGCTCCCTTCCCAAGAACCCTTTTGACGGCCCGTGGTAAGCCTCACGAGGCGTGAATGCAATCATGAAGGATGGCCTGTCTTCAGGGCCCACTGGCCAAGGACCACGGTGGCCATAACGGGCCGTGGTTCCTCCCACGAGCCGTGGAGGCTGCCATGAGGTGGTCGCGTCAGCTGTTAATCAGGGTCTTTTGGGTCCTTTCCTACTTGTTTTAAATCAATACCCCATCGTTTTCCGCTTAACTCAAAGCCCTATATAAGTGATTTTAACCCCCAAAATAACCGATTCAATTCATTCTCTACTCATTTACCAAAAAGAAGACAAGTCTTCCTCTCCAAAATATTTCTCTCTCTAGAAAGCTTGAAGAAGAAGGGTTCAACCTAGGGTTTCAAGTCAAGACTCCTAATCCTCCATTGAAGGAAGATTTTGGCATTGAAGGCAAGCTCTTGGCATTGAGGTATGACAATTTTCATCCATGGAGCCCTTTCCTCCATGGAGTTCCCGAATTCTCCAATTTATAAAGATATAATTCGCCAATTGAGTTAGGATTTTCTTCCATGTCATGGGTTCCTTTAAATATTAATTTATTTGATTGTTTTATGATTTATGAAGCATGAATTGATATAATTACATGATTTTATGATGATTTCTGATGAACCTATGTCTAACCCATATTTTTCTAAATATTGATGATTCAAAGTAGGTTTTGAACTATGAAAGGTGAATTATGGAATTATGCATGTTCTTACGAAATTGATGTAAATGTTTTAAGGATGCTTTGAGAGTGAAGTATCAATGATGTTGTTGTTGTGGTGTAGTTTAAAGGATTTTCCACATACACATGAAAGTATGATTATGAAAGGATAATCTTAGATAAAACGAGGTTCTCAATGTTGAAAGGCTTTGTCACCTAAAATAAACCAATGATAAGGAGCTATTCTAAGAATGAGGCAAGCGGCGATTAACCATGACCTAAATGAAAGACAAGAGATGATTATCCATGTCACATGATGTAAGGACAAGAGGCGATTACCCATGTTCCTTTAAAATACTTTAAAAGATCAGATGAATATGGTTATGAACTATTCTGTGGAAGTTAAACTTAGTACTGAGTGGACAAGTGGAGATTATCCGTGTCCAATGAACTATGTGCCAACATAAAATTATCTAGATAGACATTAGATAGTGGATCCACATAAGCTAGAAGTTCATGGTCCTTCCCTTGGCAAGTGGGACAACCCTTTTTGGTGTGGGAGACACCGAATTCTATGTTAATAGCTCACATGGTCTTATATGTCGGTTAAGGCTACTTCCCACAAGAAAGCTATGATGAACTAAGGTTGCTTCAAGAAGTATCTCACATGTTACTTAAGATGATGTCTATTTGAATTGATTTTCATTTAGCTTGGTCATTGCATTTTATGAAAATGTCTTTTTTTCTCATGTTTCAAAATGTTTTATGCATGGCTATCATACTTGGAACATGTTTGTACTAACGCATACTCTTGCCTACATATTCTACAAATGTAGGGTGTGACCATACAGATTCACACTTCCATGGCTAGGGATCTCATATAGAAGATTGAAGTGTTGGTGAGTCCTCATATTCCAAGGACCGAGTTTGATTTTCCTTCTATCCTTACTTTCAGTTTTGGAACTTGATGTACGGGCTACGCCCCAATAAACTCTTATGTAAAAGATGGCTTTGAGACTATGTTTAGATTTCCAATTTACTCTATAAAACTTTTATATGTTGAGATTGTCTTTTAATCTCTTTATTCTATTATCTTGTATGATGAGAGCTAAGTGGCTTGTATGGGGCCTCTCAGGGTCTTATACGCCATGTTACGCCTAGGGCTACCTTGGGTCGTGACGAACTTGGTAATCAGAGCACAAGGTTTAGAAAGGTCTTAGTAAGTCTCATAAGCCACGTCGAGTAGAGTTTTATTCATGAGTGTGAAGCGCGCCACATTTATGAATGAGAGGCTATAAGATGTTTAGGAACCTCCACTTCTTTCATTACTCTAAAAGTCATGCGATAGAGTTTAACTCTATAAGGTCTCTCTCCTAATCCTTATCCGATGCTCTACAAGATATGGCTACTCGTAGAGCATATGCTGAAAGGAATGTGAGAGAGAATATGGAACGAGAAGCTCCTCCAGTTCCGGCCAGCCCTTTGGCCGAGCAAGTTTCTAATGCGGAGTTTAGGGGTGCTTTTCAAGTATTGGCTCAAGCCATGATAGCCCAAGCCAATAGGGAAGTTGTGGTTCCCGTGAACCCAAATGTGGGTACAACGGCATCTAGAGTGAGGGACTTCACTAGAATGAATCCTCCAGAGTTTTATGGTTCTAAGGTTGAGAAAGACCCTCAAGAGTTCATTGATGAGGTTTACAAGGTGTTTATGATCATGGGAGTGACGCCGGTGGAAAAGGTGGAATTGGCACTTATCAACTTAAGGGTGTTTCTCAAATATGGTTCAACCAATTTTAAGAAGGGAGAGCGGAAGATGCGGGTCCTCTTGATTGGGAAAAGTTTGAAGTTGTGTTCCTTGATAGGTTCTTTCCCCTTCAGATAAGGGAGGCAAAGGTGCTTCAGTTCATCAACCTTCATCAAGGAAATATGAGTGTGAAGGAATATGCTTTGAAGTTCACACAATTTTCTCGATATGCTCCTACTATGACTGCCGATCCTAGGGCAAGGATGAGTAATTTTGTTTCGGGTGTTTCCGAGATGGTAGTTAAGGAATGTCGTACCGCTATGCTTGTCAATGATATGGACATTTCTCATCTCATGGTTCATGCTCAACAAACTGAAGAGAAGAAACTTTAGGAGTGGTCTAGAGAGGCAAAGAGGGTTAAAATCAGTGATGGTAACTTCTCACAGATAAGGTCCGATGGGCATTGTCGTTCTATGTTTCGAGAAAGGTTTTCCGGCCAAGGTTCCTCCAATGCTCCTTTTATGTTCAACAAAGATAGGGTGTCTAACCCTAAGCCTCAAGTAGGAAATGGTGGTGGATCTTTGTTGCCTACTTGTGCTAAGTGTGGAAGGAAGCATGAGGGTAGATTTCTCACGGGTCCCAATGCTTTCTTTTGTTGTGGTAAGATGGACCACAAGACAAGGAATTGTCCCTCAGTTGCTAAGAATGAGGGAGATAGTCGTCGATGGCCCAACCTAATCCTTCGTCTGGTCCTAGTGGAAATCAGAAGTGAAACAGATTTTATGCACTTCAGACTCATGGTGGAAAAGAGGGTTCTCCCGATGTGGTTTCCGGTATGTTGAAAGTCTTCCAACTTGATGTTTATGCTTTACTTGAACCCGGTGCAACTTTGTCTTTTTTGACGTCATATGTGGCAATGAGGTTCGATATTCTTCCGGATATGTTGTTAAATCCTTTTTCTGTCTCTAATCTTGTTGGTGATTCTGTTGTGGCTAAAAGGGTCTATAGGAAGTGTCCCATCTATTTGTCCCATAGAGTCACTTATGTTGACCTTGTAGAGCTGGGTATGTTAGATTCTGATGTTATCCTTGGTATGGATTGGTTGCATGCATGTTATGCTTCTATTGATTCTAGTTACCGTGTAGTCAAGTTTCAGTTTCCAAATGAACCCATCCTAGAGTGGAAAGGGTAAAATTATATGCCTAAGGGTCAGTTTATCTCTTGTTGTAGAGCTAGAGAGATTATTTTTAAGGGTTGCATTTATCATCTAGTTAGGTGAGGGATATAGATTCTGAGACCCCTACTCTTGAGTTGGTCCCAGTTTTTTACGAGTTTCCAGAAGTCTTTCCAAATGATCTACCTGGTATTGTTCTCGAAAGGGAAATAGACTTCGGTATTGACCTTCTCCCCGATATGCAACCTATTTTTATTCCTCCTTATCGTATGGCTCCGACTGAACTAAAGGAATTAAAGGAGCAATTGAATGATTTGTTGGGTAAGGGTTTCATACGCCCAAGTATCTCTCCATGGGGTGCTCCAGTTTTGTTTGTTAGAAAGAAAGATAGTTTGGTTCGTATGTGGATTGACTACCGGCAATTGAACAAGGTAACCATTAAGAATAAGTATCCTCTTCCAAGGATAGATGATTTGTTTGATCAACTACATGGAGTAAGTTACTTTTCTAAGATTGACCTTTGATCGGGTTATTACCAAGAGAGGGTGAAAGAAGATGACATTCCGAAGACACCTTTTTGAACTCGGTATGGTCATTATGAGTTTTTAGTGATGTCGTTTGGTTTGACTCATGCTCCGGCCGCATTTATGGATTTGATGAATAGGGTGTTTAGGTAATACCTTGACATGTTTGTGATAGTGTTCATTGATGATATATTGGTCTATTCGAGGAGTGAAGACGAGCATACCGATCATTTAAGGATTGTGTTAAAAGTCTTCAAGGACCAACGACTCTTTGCAAATTTTAGTAAACGTGAGTTTTGGCTAAGATCTATGGATTTTCTTGGGCATATTATTTCCGGTAAGGGTATTGAGATAGATTCGAAGAAGACAGATTCGGTCAAGAGTTGGCCTAGACCTCTAACCCCTTCGGATATTAGGAGTTTCTTGGGTATAGCCGGTTACTATTAAAGGTTTGTTGAAGGCTTTTCTTCGATTACTTCTCCATTGATGGCATTGAATCAAAAGAAGGTCAAGTTCATATGGTCTGAAGCGTGTGGAAAGAGTTTTCAAGAATTGAAGAGAGACTTACTTCAGCTCCGGTGTTGACTTTACCAGAAGGGACAAATGGTATTATGGTTTATTGTGATGCCTCGTGAATTGGGGTAGGATGTGTCCTTATGCAAAATAGGAAAGTCATTCGCTATGCTTCAAGGAAACTAAAGATTCATGAAAAGAATTACCCGACCCATGACCTTGAACTAGCGGCGGTTGTTTTTGCCTTAAAGATTTGGAGGCATTACTTGTATAGTGTTCATGTAGATGTTTGTACCGACCACAAGAGTTTGCAATATGTGTTCAATCAGAAAGATTTGAATCTTCGCAAAAGGGGATGGCTTGAATTATTGAAGGAATACGACATGAGTCTTTTCTATCACTCTGGTAAAGCGAATGTGGTGGCGGATGCTCTTACTTGATTATCGATGGGTAGTGTTGTTCACATTGAAGATAATAAGAAAGAGTTATTTTGAGATGTTTATAAATTGGCCCGATTGGGTGTTCGGTTAGTCGACTCTTTTAAGGGTGGTGTTGTGGTTCACAATGATTCAGAATCATCTTTTGTGGTTGATGTGAAGGCCAAGCAAGGTCTTGATCCAACTCTGATTGAATTGAAGAAAGTTGTGCTTAAAAAGTCCATAGAGGCTTTCTCCCAAGGGGGATATGGTGTACTTAGATATCAAGGTCGTTTGTATGTTCCTAATGTAGAAGACTTGAGGGAACATATCTTGTTAGAAGCCCATAGTTCTTGATATTCCATTCACCCGGGAGCCACCAAGATGTACCGTGACTTGCGGGAAATCTCTTGATGGAATGGGATGAAGAAAGATATCGCGGAAGTTGTGGCTAAGTATCCTAATTGTCAATAAGTAAAAGTCGAGCATCAAAATCGAGGACGTTTATCCTAATATATTAGCATTCCTACTTGGAAGTGGGAGGACTTGAACATGGACTTCATTGTTAGGCAGCCTCGCACCCGCCGACAACACAACTCGATTTGGGTTATTATAGATCGGATGACAAAATCGGCTCATTTCATTCCCGTCAAAGTTTCTTATTCGGCGGAGTACTATGCCAAGTTGTATTTGAAGGAAATGTTGAGGACGCATCGAGTGCCCTTATCCATTATCTCCAATTGTGGTACCCAATTCACTTCTCAATTTTGGAAATCTTTCCAAAAGGGTCTTGGTATTCGTCTTAAGCTTAGTACGGCCTTTCACCCACAAACCGATGGGAAAGCGGAGCGTACTATCAAAACTTTGGAAGACATGTTGAGAGCATGCGTAATTGACTTCAAGGGTAATTGGGATGATCACTTGCCTTTGATTGAATTTGCCTACAATAATAGCTATCACTAAGGTATTGGTATGGATCCATTTGAGGCCCTATATGGTAGGAGGTGTAGATCTCCAATAGGTGGGTGAAGTTTCCCTAATAGGTCCAGAGTTGGTACATGAGGCTATGGAGAAAGTTTGACTTATTAGAGAAAGTTTGAAAACGGCTCAAATTCGACAAAAGTCCTATGCCGATGTGAGGAGAAGAAATCTAGAGTTTGAGGTAAATGATTGGGCCTACTTGAAAATTCAACCCATGAAGGGTGTAATGAGATTTGGGAAGAAGGGGAAGCTTAGTCCCCGTTATGTGGGTCCATATCAGATTTTGAGACGGATTGGCAAGGTTTCTTATGAGCTTGATTTGCCTAATGACTTGGCATTGGCACATCCAATTTTCCATGTTTCATTGTTGAAAAAGTGTATTAGAGATCTGACATCTATAGTTCCCTTAGAAGTCTTGGGAGTTAGGGAGCATCTCTGTTATGAGGAGGTTCCGGTTGAAATTTTAGACTGGCAAGTTAAGAGGTTGAGGAATAAAGAAGTTGCTTCCGTGAAATTTCTTTGGAGGAATCAGTTAGTTGAGGGTGCTACTTGGGAGGCCGAGGCCGATATGATGTCCTGATATCCTCATCTCTTTCCCTCCGTCCCTACTCAAGCTTGAAGTATTTAGCTCCTCATGGTTTACTCATTAGGTGTCATGTGTTAGATATTCCCATGATTTCCTCATCCATGCATGTTCATGAAAAGCTTAAGTTTTTAGAAAATGAGTTAGCTTGATTGATTTTTACATGTTTATGTGCATTTGATTATGAGTTATATATAGACTTCATGAATGGATTCTTTGAACATGCTTTAGCTTGGAGTTGATGTTTCCTCCTCGGATATGTGTAATTATGTGATGTCATGCATGATTGGGCTGATAGGATAGAGTTCTTGTCTCCATCTGATGTTTTGAATCTCATTCGAGGATGAATGTTCCCAAGGCGGAGATAATATAACACCTCGAATTCAAGAAATGGACTAGGGAGGGTCAAGTGGGCAACTTACAATCCCAAAGGTGGACCATGGAACTGCTCACATTGCCAGACGGGCCGTGAAGAGGTCCACGATCCATTGGAGGTCTCGTGAAGGTGCCCCAGACCTACCTCGCAGGTCTTTCTCCCACGAAGGAAGTGGATGGCCCGTGGTGAGCTCCACGCCCTGTAGTGGTCCCAGTAAAACCTTTCCAGAAGCTGTCCAGGAGGGCTCCCTTCCCACGAGCCCTTTTGATGGCCTGTGGTAAGCCTCACGAGGCATGAAGGCAGTCGTGAAGGATGGCCATTCTTCAGGAGCCACTTGCCAAGGACAACGGTGGCCATAACGGGTCGTGGTCCCTCACACGAGCCATGGAGGCTGCCGTGAGGTGCTCGCGTCATCTGTTAATAAGGGTCTTTTGGGTCTTTTCCAATTTGTTTTAAATCAATACCCCGTCGTTTTCCCCTTAACCCAAAGCCCGATATAAGTGATTTTAACCCCAAAATAACCCATTCAATTCATTCTCTAGTCATTTACCAAAAAGAAGACAAGTCTTCCTCTCCAAAATATTTCTCTCTCTAGAAAGCTTGAAGAAGAAGGGTTCAACCTAGGGTTTCAAGTTAAGACTCCTAATCCTTTATTGAAGGGAAGCTCTTGGCATTGAGGTATGAAAGTTTTCATCCATGGAGCCCTTTCCTCCATGGAGTTCCCAAATTCTCCAATTTATAAAGATAGAATTCCCAAATTGAGTTAAGGTTTTCTGCCATATCATGGGTTCTTTAAATATTGATTTATTTGATTTTTTTATGATCTATCAACCATTAATTGATATAATTACATGATTTTATAATGATTATCCATGAACCCATGTCTAACCCATGTTTTCTAAATATTGATGATTGAAAGTGGGTTTTGAACTATGAAAGGTGAATTATGGAATTATGCATGTTCTTATGAAATTGATATAAATGTTTTAAGGATGCTTTGAGAGTGACGTATCTATGATGTTGTTGTTGAAAGGATTTTCCACATAAACATGAAAGTATGAATATGAAAGGATAATCTTAGATAAAAAGGGGTTCGCAAGGTTGAAAGGCTTTCTCACCTAAAATGAACCAATGATAAGGAGCTATTCTAAGAATGAGGCAATCAGTGATTACCCATGACCTCTAAATGAAAGAAAAGAGGCGATTACCCATGTCACATGACGTAAGGACAAGACGCTATTACCCATGTTCCTTTAAAAGATAAGATTAATATGATTAGGAACTATTCCGTGGAAGTTAAGCTTAGTACCAAGTGGAAAAGTGGTGATTACCCGTGTCCCATAAACTTATGTGCCAACATAGAATTGTCTAGATAGATATTAGATAGCGGATCCACATAAGTTAGAAGTTCATGGTCCTTACCTTGGCAAGTAGGACAACCCTTTTTCGGTGTGGGAGACACCGAATTTCATGTTAATAGCTCACATGGTCTTATATGTCGGTAAAGGCTACTTCCCACAAGCAAGCTACAATGAACTACGGTTACTTCAAGAAGTATCTCACATGTGACTTAAGATGATGTCTATTTGCATTGACCATGTTTTATGACTTATATCTTCTACTTATATTCATGATTTAGCTTGGTCATTGTACTTTATGAAAATGTCCTTTTTCTCATGTTTCCAAATGTTTTATGCATGGCTATCATACTTGGAATATATTTGTACTAATGCATACTCTTGCCTATATTTTCTCCAAATATAGGGTCCGACCTTACAGATTTGCATTTCGTGGCTAGGGATCTCATATAGAAGATTGAAGTGCTGGTGAGTCCTCATATTCCGAGGACTGAGCTTGATTTCTCTTCTGTCTTTACTTTCAGTTTTGGAACTTGATGTACGGGCTACGCCCTGATAAACTCTTATGTACTAGATGGCTTTAAGACGATGTTTGGATTTCCGCTTTACTCTATAAAACTTTTATTTGTTGAGACTGTCTTTTAATCTCTTTATTCTATCATCTTGTATGATGAAAGCTAAGTGGCTTGTATGGGGCCTCTCGGGGTTTTATACACCATGTTACGCCTAGGGTATACCTTAGGTTGTGATAATGCATTTGAACGCAAAGGTGTCATATGGACAGGTGAAAGTGTTCTTCTCCTGATCTTTAGGCGCAATTGAAATATGGTTGTAACCAGAGAACCCATCCAAGAAACATTACCACCCTTTTCCTACTAACCTATCCAATAGCTGGTCCATGAAAGGCATCGGGAAGTGGTCTTTCAAAGTCCACTTGTTCAACTTTTTGTAGTCCATGCAGACTCGCCAACCTGTGACTGGCCTTTGTGGGATCAACTCATTCTTAGCCTTTTCCACCACTATCATTCGACCGTGTTTGGGTACACACTACATTGGGCTCACCCAATGGCTAACAGAAATGGGGTACAACACACCTGCATCTAAACATTTAATGATAACCTGCTTCACTACCTCTTGCATCGGTGAGTTCAACCTCCTTTTGTGCTCTATACTTGGGCTGCAATCTTCCTCTAGTTGGATTTTGTGAGTGAAAATATCGTGAGGTATCCCAATTATGTCAGCTATGGTTCAACCAATTTCTTTCTTGAACCTTTTCAACACTTGGACCAATGCTTGCATTTGTTTATGATTAAGATCTGCAGCTACAATAACTGGTAAAGTGTTATTTTCACCAAAAAAGTTATACCTCATATGACCAGGCAGTTGTTTCAATTCAAGCACAGGTGGCTCTTCAATCGATGGCTTTGTCGGGGGCTTGGCCTATTCTCCAGGTATAGGTCTAGCTTTTTAGGAGAATATGAATATGATCTCAATCCCTGTAGTGCATTTAGGGTCTCTACATAGTTTACTCGGAAAACCTCATCGAAGTTCATAATTATTGCTGCTAGTGTCTCTACAATGAACCTTTCCTTTATAGATGTTTCAATGACCCCATCTTTAGTTGTATCAATTACGGACACCACACTCATATCTTGTGGTTATTTTATCGACTTACACACTTTGAATTTAACATCTTCATTATTCAGCCAAAACTTTATCTCACCCCTATCCACATCAACCAGTGCTCTACCACTGGCTAAAAATGGCCTTCTCAAAATTATGAGAACTTCGAAGTCCACATCGCAGTCTAAAATCACAAAGTCGGCTGTAAAGATGAACCTCTATACTTTGACCAACACATCACAGAGAATGCCTACGGGCCTCTTAACTGACCTATCTGTCATCATTAATCTGATAGAAGTAGACTTCAAAGTTCCTAAGCCCAGTCGCTTGTATATAACCAGCGGATGAGATTTATACTGGCTCTCAAGTCACATAGAGCTTTGACAAATTCAAATGCACTAATTGTGCATGTTATGGTAAATGCACCTGGATACGCCCAAATTACACCTCCCTAAAGAAGTATAAGCGGTCATTGTCAAATAAAGAACCTAACTTTTAGGTTAGGGTCGATCCCACGAGGAATATGGTCTAGACTTAGACTAACTTGCAATTATCTACTTTTAGTCAAATTACTTCCGTAAAAGGGGGGAATTTGTAAATAAAATCACAGTTGATTGATTTGTAGTAACAAGTAATCACAATTAGCAGTTTGAAATATCAATATGAGATGAAAACTAGGGCACATGTGTTCCCCACAGGTTCTTAACGCAGTAATCCCAATAATAGTAACTTTATCCTAGTGTTAACATGCAAGGTTGGTAAGTTATGTATCTACTAAGTTATTGGTCCTCCAAATAGGGAATTTCACCACGCAACTTGGTCCGTCTACGGGTGTATGCTTTACTAACCCTTACCCATAACCCCAAATTAGCCTTCCCAGTAAGTGGGTCAGGCTATTAGATAGCGGATTATCACGTATAAATCTCTGTTGTTTAATCCCTTTCTCATTTGTTACCTCCTTTGTCCGGCAAGTAGGAATGAGGTGAGTTCTAACGTTGCGCACCGTTAAAAACCATTCTAAACAAAAGGATTAATAATACATGCATAAACACTATTCAAGAATTACTTAGTTATTGGATTTACTTTGTTAATTATTCATGGTTCCCACAACCCTATTTTTTATTTAGCTATTCCTACTTAAGTTATCACAATTCATATTTGAGTCTGAAATAGAAATCATGAACTTATAATTGGAATAGATGAATCTGAAATCTTCAATTGAAAATCAAAGGCAAATTGCATAAACAAACTTTTAAGAATTAAAATGCCAAAAGTGTTTTCACAATAATCCTCAAACCCAAAGTAAAGTTTCACAAAAGGTCTAAAAACCCAAAAATGAAAAATACAACTTATATTTATAGAAACTAAGTCCTAAACCAAGTACGAAAAGACAACATAGGAAATTCCGGTCTCAGTAGTTTCGATCGGTGGCACCAACCGACGGTCCATGGGTTGCTTTGTGGTTCAGCAGTTGGCCAAAATCTTGTAGTCTTCAAACGACGGTCTTCACCTATTGCCCCTATGTCTGTAAACGTTTCGTCCTCTCCCTCCGTTGATCAAGTACTGGAACTCCTTTTCTCTGAATCAAATGACAACCATCATCCACGGTCCGTCACTCATACTACAGGGCGTCGTTGGCCTCCGTAGTTCCACCCTTGGTCAGATTTCCTTGAACACTTCACCTACGGCTCGTCAAGTAAACGACGGCTCGTGGATGAGCTTATTTGTTGCCAAAATCCTACTGGTTCAGCTACGTTCAACTTTCATTGCTTCAAAATGATTTCTGCAAAATTAAACCATAACACCATCATATCTAATAACAAAAATGCCTAAGATGCATGCAAACTTCAAGTATAATGCATCAGAAATACTGTAAACTCCCGGTACATCAACACCCTCAACTTAAAATCGTTGCTTGTCCTCAAGCGACACAACAAACTCTAAACGACACTTATGCAGATGCAACATACAAACTCAAGCAATCACTTGGAATATTCTATCAATTTACCCGTTTTAACTCTTTTCAGCACAGTGCTGATTTTTTCATTTAAAACTCAACAAGCTAACTTATGCGGATCAAAATATGACATCAACATACCAACAAACATCATCACATACACAAACAACAATCACTAGGATGCCAGATCTTCAACAATGCAACTTGTGCCCTTACCACAAAGAAATCTCTTTTTCGCACACGATTTGATGTTTTATTTAGGGACTCAGTATACACTCACACTCAAAAATGAATTCAAATACAGTTAATTCTCAATACCATAAGCTTGCCCTTATTTTCTCAGCTTTGAATTTCCAGACTGGTTAACTAGGATCAATATAGGACTTTATTAGCTTGTAACATAGGCTCAGGATTAGGTGTGGTACATTTGGATACTTAGTGATTTTTCTTCCCTCCTTGACATTACATTGGCTATCTTACCTCTTTTACAACCAATTTGATATTTTCTTGCTTTTTTGCTCTTCTCTTTACATTTCATTCATGCACTGGTGTGACTGTGACTTGACATTCTTGCTCATTTCATCTTTTTCTTCGTCTTATTATTCAAGTGTTTTCTCTCTTTATTTCTTTTTGATTCAGTCACATCATTCACTACCCTTTTTGCTCATCTTATTCTTTTTCTACAAACAACTCTTTTTCATGCCCTTTTTACAGTTTTCCTTCACCATAGCCACCCTCAACTTATGTATTTTGCATGAGTTGAGGTGCACAATGTCCTTTTAGAGGATCAGGGCCAAGATTTCGGTAATTTCTGAAGTAGCCACCCTCAACTTTGGCTTTTAGCCTGAGTTGAGGTGTACAATGTCCAAGGAGGGACCAGGGCCAAAAATAGATTTTTAGGGAAGGTGAGTTGGGTGTATTAAAAGAAATGGTATTCGTCAGGCTCAAACATTTGGATTAAAGGGAGCATCTATTTATTTTTGGTTGGTTTGTTTTAGGCTTAAGTGGGCTCATTATCAACAATGGCCTATGATCATTTCCCAATTTCTAGTTTAAATCATCTTAACAAGACCAACGGGGCAAGTTCTAGATTGGCACATACTATGTGAATATGTAATAAGCTCACACACATGGCACCTTGTTTCACTATCAAATCACTAGTGCATTCGGTTCAAGTTATAGCTTAAGTCATGATATCATATCAGTTCCTATCATGTCATATAAATATCCAACATATTCAACTTTATCAAGCTCACAGATATAGCACATAAGCGAAATTTGGAGGGGGTATCATTTTCATGTTCTTATGCCATCATGCTTTCATATTTTAGCTACTTCTACATTTATACTATCATAAACATGCCGGTTCAATAGAAATTTAAAATCCTCGGGGAAAAAGAACGCAGGCAAGAAAACTCCAAGAAAGGATTGTGAGTTAGGTTACTTAGACTTCACCATATCACTCACAATCCAGTTCACCCCACCCTCACAGAAGATATAGTGCAATGTCCTCAATGAACATAAATAAAATATAATACATCGGGTGAGACAAACCTGTGGCGCATAAGCGCCGAAGACCCACCAAGAAGCGGGTGGGTCCGATTTCCCAGAACTCACTGGATCATCACGAGTGACGCCCTCAGTAAAGCCCTCAACAGTAGCGGGAGCACCATCAGTAGTACTCCTCAAACCAGATGCATCCCCAGCCATCTCTCGTGCTCTCCACTGCCGCATCTCCTCCTCATATAGAGACTGTCGATGTGCTTTCTCTAACTGATGTCGCTCTCTCCTTTTGGCCCATCTTGACTCATCGATATCACTAGTGGGCTTTGAAGAGCGGGTGCAATTTCTAGTCGTACGAGGGGGGGGTCAAGTGACGACACATCATCTCTAAATAGTGCACTCGGCACCACATCATCCGCCTCTACCTCAGGTGTGGTCTCCGAGACAGCCTCAGCAGGAGCAGCAAGAGCATCAACATCTGCTTGGATTCTAGCCAACTCCATCTCGAGGTGGTCACATCAATAATGGGCCCTGTCTAAGGCCTCTAAAGTACATGCAGCTCAAATGCATCTAGTCGTTTATGCACCTCCTTGATCTTCTCATCCATCATCTTCTTCATGCGAGCCTCAAACTCCTCCACAGATCTCTACATCTATGGTCTCATATGCTACAGCAGGGTAGCCATCTGAGTCTCTAATTTCTAGACTCGGGCTATGGGTATCAGAACGGAACCTGAAAGGGGTAGGAGCATGAGATGTGCAAGGAGTGTGACCTGAAGAAATGGAAGGGGGAGCCTGAACATCAGCCTCCGTCATTGGGGCATGAGTCATGTCATCAGTTGCGTGCTCAACCCCAACTTGCTCAATATCAATAGGCATATCAGCACTCAAGGGGTGCAAGTCAACAGGTGTACCTTTCCTCGAAGTTGCAGGGTTCGCATCATCCTTGATCAAACCCACATCAATGGCTTTACAGCCTCAACCAGCCTATCACAGTGCCAAAGAGGAATTGTAGCCTCCCTGCAGAAATAGAAGATCAAACATGAGAAGGGCATAGTTGTGGTCTTCTGAAAGGCCCTCTCATAAATCTTCGAAATAATGATCCTAGAGAAGTTGACCTAAAGGCCTTCCATCAGAGCTGCAAGCATCACTGCCCGATCACAAGTGACAACATTGTCTACTTGTGCCAGGGACAGTCTGTTTCGTACGATGGACCACTAAAATTTTGCCGCAAAGCTCAATGTCGCCTTTCGTATAGGCTGTGTAGTGTCACACACCCACTTGGTGCTCTCTCCGTCATCCGCAATATGGCGGTCCATCCATCATAATAACTATTCCCTCTTCTCTGGGTCACAAAAAGCTCTGCCTTGTACTACCCCCATCATATAGTCGTACATTGTTGTATTAATCGGCAGAGTGTGTGCTGGGCCGCAAATAAAATGGTGGATGGTGGTCTCTGAAATGTCAACGGAGAACCCCTCGCACTAATGTGGCATGTACAGGAGGCTAAGCTAGTGGCTTAGCTCGTGGTGGCATGGCATTCTGCACTGTAGCTGCATAGGAAGTATAGAACTCTTGTACCATCTCCTCAGTGTACTTGCTCGGACTCTACGCCATCCAGTCACATCTGTGCTTTTTGAAAAGCTCATGAATATTAGGCACAATGTGGAGGCTCCCAGTAAATACCTGGCACTCCTCAGTAATGATCCTGGCAATCTTTTGATGTTTATTTTGGTATTGTCCATCATAGTATATCTGGAACTGGCCCTTGACACACCATATTTTCAGCTCCGTGGACAAAAGAACAGGATGCATTGGTATTCCAAGGGGGTCATGAGCCTCAATGTTTCTTGTGGAATCAGAGGTTGAGGCTGGTGTGAAACTTGAACTAGAGCTGGATTGCGACTCTGAACAGGAGTGCAACTCTCCTGAAGGCTGGACCCCCTCCTCAGACTGGGGGGCCAATATCATGACTTGATGAGCTCTCATCATCGTTCACCACCACCTTCCTATTCCGACACCTCGTGGACAAGGGGGCAGTGGGGGAGCCTCTAGTATGCTCAAATGGGTACTCCTCACCACTCGACTCCTCTATCAATCGATGGGACGGGGCCACAAACTTTGGCTTCCCTTGCTGTTGGTACGTATTAATATTTTTGGGTGCCATGACACCTGTAAAGGACTTGTTAGTGTTCAAAGAAACCAAAACAAACTAAGAAAAAAATTTGAACGACGGACCTTCAGTTCCCACCGTAGGTTAGAAAGCCAACTTTTGGACCTCTAAAGTTGGAACCATGATCCACTAGAATGGTTCGTCGATTAAATGACGAACCGTAATCCAGACCGTGGTTGACAACTTGGGCTACTGAAGTGTGCACTGGATCAACGGACCAAGACCTATGGTTCGTAGGTTGCCCCACGGCTCGTGGGTCGTAGTCATCGACCAATACTGGTTGCAACTGGGGTTTTCACTTAGCAATCGATAAACATCAAATCATCATTCAACTGCTACACTATGTTTAGCACATACATTTCAACATATTAACATGGTATTCTGTTGTCACTATGGTTTCAATCATGCAATTCATATTTTACAAACAAACTTATTACGAAACCCTAAGTCAAGAGCCCATTTAAAACATAGTAATAACATGCTTCCATTTAATTAATCGACAACACCCACAACACCATCGTCCCAAGGGAAATTTAGAACAAGTGAAACTCATTTTAACATGCAATTTACTCCCAAGGTCAAGTACAACTTGGTCATTTCAACCAAACAATGAAGATATCAAGGTTTTGAAATCAATTACCTTACAAGTAAAGAAAAGTTGGTGAGTATGTTCGAAGTTATTCCTTCGTAAGGCCCAAATGCTTGACACCGAACCCGAATTGTTTTCTTTTGGTAGAGGAGAAGATGGAAGAATAGACAGATTATGGGGAAATGGGGGGGGGAATGGAATATATGGAAGTGATGGGGAGATTAATGGGTGGAAATGAACAGGTGGTTTTATGGGGGGAAATAACCATTTGTAACGGTTGGGAATCAAAGGGGGAATGGGGATTGTATTTGAAAATAAAGGGTTTTATATTAATTGAGGTCTGGGTCGGGTCGACTGTAAGCCCTAGTTTGGACCCACGAAACCCCATCGACGGTCTGTGAGTCAATCAACGGTCTGTCGATGGGTTCCGTGGTTCTCCCTGACACTTGGTGAAATTTGAAAACATACCTGGGATCTACGGATGCCATCTACGCTCCGTCAATTGAACGATTGACCGTCTATGGGAACCGTAGACCACTGCACCAACACTTATTTTGAAAAAATTTCTTTGCTTTCCTGCACAACTAGCAAACATTAGGGCTTCCTTTTTATATTTTCTTGAATCTTTTTTGACACGGACTCTATTCTACCAAAGTCTAGCCAAAAATAAGACTACAACGATAAAAATAAAAAGAAACTAAAGTGCCATAAAAAGAATGCTAAAAACTTATACAACTCAATAGACTCCTAAAGTTGGCTAGATTTTACATCTTCGGTAGCCTCCCAAGTAGCGCTTGATTTAACGTCGCGGCATGACACTGTCATCTTGATTACTCAGATCAATGCTCCATTTTTTTTATCACCTTATTTACATTCTCAGATTGCCCCAAGTAGATCATTATCCGTTGACCGTTCACCTTGAACCTCGTTCGTTTATTATTCTCAAGTTCAGCCGCTCCGTGTGGAAATACTTGTGTCACTTTGAATGACCCAGTCCACTTGGATTTGAGCTTGCCAGGAAACAAGCGCAACCTTGAGTTGAATAAGAGTACCAGATCATCGGGAACAAATTCTCCTTTATCAATCTTTTGATCATGATACTTCTTCATCTTCTCCTTGTACAAGGCTGAAATTTCATATGCTTTTAGGTGAAACTCATTGAGCTCATGAACCTCATTCAGTCTTTGACTTGATGCGGCACCCCAATCAAAATTCAGCTTCTTGAGTGCCCACATTGCTTTGTGCTCCAACTCTACAGGCAAATGACAAGACTTACCATATACAAGTTGGTAAGGGGACATACCTATGAGAGTCTTGAATGCAGTGTGGTAGGCCCATAAAGCATCATCAAGTCTTGTTGACCAATCAGTTCTGTTTGCATTCATAGTCTTAGCAAGGATTTGCTTAATTTCCCTATTTGACACTTCAACTAGCCCACTAGACAACGGATGATATGGAGTGGCTACGATGTGACGAACACCATACTTCTCAAGCAATGCCTTGAATAACTTATTGCAAAAGTGAGAACCTCCATCGCTAATAATTGCCCTTGGGTTACCTGATAGAACGTCTCAAATACACCTCTTCCAATTCTAGGTGTAGAAGATCGTTAATCAGTATAAAACCCAACTAAGAGTTGGGGTCAAACCCACAGGGAGCGGTACGTGTTTAAATTTAGTTATGAAGTTATAACGTGGTCTATTCGGTTATAGGAATGTAAATTATCGTAAACATGTAAATAATTCAAAGGGTGTGACAACGAATGTCAGATGGGGGGTTTTGGATTGTCAATTAGTAGCTACAACACAATCAAACACGATGGAAATAACAATATAGAGAGGAATTCTCGGGATGTGATCGATTATCGGAAAATTTCACTGTATGGGTAATTGAAACTACTAACAAATAGCTAAATATCAATGGGTAGGCTGGACTATAAGTAAGATAGTTTTCTCTCGAGCAACTACCCCGATTCAAGTGATTTCTTTTGAACATTAACAAGATTAGCAAATAAGAACAACCCACACCTTAATTCATCCAGTCTCTCGAGCTAGATGGGTAGAATCAGATTTAAGATTTACTCTTTCGAGCTAAACCCATATCAACCCGATGACTACAATCATTAATCGAAAACTTTGATTCTAAAACTTCTCTCTCAAGCAAGCCCAGAACTCTAGACTAGAATTACATTTGCAACTACAATTCATATATTCATACACAACTAACGATTAAACCCACTTCAATTCAGCATTTTAGTCAGTAAGTAACAATACCCATAAGCTAATTCAACCCATAATCACATGATCACACCCCAAGAGTTGTGGTTTTAGCGAAGCATCATAAAAAGGTAAAAACAGTTACCAACTAGATTAGCCATCAGCTGGGTAAGAGTCTCCAAGCCTTTACAATGCTCCAAAGTGATTAAATTCAAAAACCCACTTGCAAATCTTCAAAATTAAACTTAGAAATCCTCAAATTCTACAAGAAGAACTGAAAAACTAAGAGATAACTCTAATTCTAAAACTTGGGGATCAATCCTCTCTGGGAACTTTCGGAACTCCTCAAAATTCCTTTTAGATTTCAATTTATAGTTGCTTGCGTTTTGCCCTGAAAGTCCACTCGGCGGAATAAGTCGCGCCTCACCGAGTGGTTCGGCGATCCACCTTTTGGTCTCTTCCATTGCCATTTTGCATTGGTCTTCAGCATCCCAGGTCCTGTAACTTTGGGCGATCAAAGTTTCCATCGCGGAGTCGATCGGCGATTCGTCGACTACCCATTTATGTCGCCAACTTGGTTCTTCCCCAGGGCTGGCATGCTGGAACTTTGGGTGAGCTAAAGAGCCACTCGGCGGTGCTCCGAGTGGTCTTGGCAATCACCAGGATCGCTCTTCTTCACCTCTTCAGCTTTTTAGTTCCTTTTTGTCCTGTCATGTCCTTGCCTTGCTCTTTAGCCTTCATAGCTGCAAATAAACACTTTAAAGTCAGTTTAGAGCATAAATTAGGCATTTGTGGACACTTATACTATCAAAACAAAGCCGTATATGAGTTAAAATCTCAGACTCATCAACACCACCAACTTAAACATTTACTTGTCCTCAAGTAAAACTCAAGATCAATAAGTTCAACAAGGATGTCTACAAACAGTGCTGCATAAGACTCAACATAAATGCACACAACAAGGTTCAAACTACTCACGCAAAGATCAATTGTGCACTCAAAGTATCAAATTGTGACTCACCATCATCAAGTGTACTCAAGCTCACAATGTTTGCTTCAAATGCAAGTTCAAGCTCAACAAAGGTGTTCAAATGCCCTCACAAGAAAGATGATTCTATATTCACACAAAATCTCTCAACAATTTAAGATTTAAAAATCACATACAACTCTCACACTCATAAAGATGAACACATGCATGACTCCACCCATAGGCTTGCCCTTATTTTCCAATCAACAATCGTTTCAGCTCACTCAAGATCAAAAATGTCTTTTTACGGCTTGTAATGAGGCTGAGTGTAAAGGTATGGCAATTTAGACTTAGTGGCTCCTACCTTCATGAAGTATGGCTTAAAAATCATTTTCTCTTTCTCTTTCTCGTTCAAACATGATCATAATCCACACCATTATTCAACTAGACATGAATCACCGGATACCCCATTTCTTTTGCTATTTTCACAACTTTTTCTCTTTTTCGGTCTTTTTTTTCTTTCTTTTTTTCATTTCTTTTTCTCTTTTCTTCCTTTTTTTTATATATGGAGGGGTTCCATTATTTTCCAAACAATCCAAATCGGGGGAATATTTCACACTTTTTGATTCTCCTTCTTTTTCACCACACCCCCAACTAAGGCTTTTGGCCTTGATGAGTCTGAGTTTTGGACTGATTTAGAGCTTTTTTTATATTGATTTAGTGTCCTCAAATGTTTATGTTTTGCCAATAACTGATGTTAAATCCTTGATTTTCAGTAATATGGATTGAGGAACAAAGCAAGGACACTAACAGGCAAAAAGGAACAAAACAGGCTGAAGAAATAAAGATGGGCAAGCCTGAGGATTGCCAAGAGCATTCGGCGTGTCGCCAAGAGGCTCCTCAGACCACCTAAAGTTCCAATGTGCCAAGCTCTAAAGGAAAGAACCAAGTCGGTGAGGAAAATGGGCTATCGGCGGATCACCGAGTGATTCAGCAAAACCAAGATAGATCGACTAAAGTTACAGGCCTTGAGGATGCTGAGTGCCAAGGTGAGAGGGTGATGGAAGAGACCAAAGGGCTTAAATACATTTTCTGTGACTATAAATACGTTTTTAAACATTTACTTTAGTAGCTATCTATCTATCTATCTATGAGTCAATCAATAATAAAACTTCTAAACTTAGAAAATAAAGTTTTCTCTAGAGTTCTTCCTTAGTTTTGAAGGATTGAAGAAATTCACTTTTGAGAAATTGGAAGTGGGTCTTTGATATTCATCAAATTGAAGCATTGTAAAGACAAAATCAGTCTTACCTAGTTGATGGATAATCAATCCGGTAACTGTTTTTACCTTTTTATAATGTCTAGCTAAAACCCCAAATTCTTGGGGTGTGATTATGTGATTATGGGCTGATTTAGCTTATGGGTATTGCTAATTATTAGTTTAAATGCTATTTAAAAGTGAGTTTAATCATTAACTGTGGTTTAATTTAAGAATTGTACTTGCAAATGCAGTTATATGTTTGGGTTCTTGGCTTGCTCGAGAGAGAGGTTTTAGAACTAAGGTTTTTGACTAATGGTTTGTGGGTATTGGGTTGATTTGGGTTCAGCTCGAGAGAGTAAATCCTAAACCCAGTTCCACACATTTAGCTCGAGAGAGTAATTGGATTAAGGTGTGGGCTGATCTTATTTTGCATGCTTGTTGCTGTTCGAGGGAAATCACTTTATTTGAGGTAAATTGTTCGAGAGAAAATTTACCTCCCCTATAGCCTAGCCTACTCACTAATATCTAGCTATTTTCTAATACTTGCAGTTACCCATATTTCTATATTGCCTATAATTGATCACATCCCAAGAATCTGTCTCCTTATTGTTAATTCTAATTGTTTGTGACTGCTATTTGTAGTTGATAATAAAAACCAAAACCCCCATTTGACATTCGTGTCACCCCTTAATTTGAATGATGTTCTTATTCGATAATTTTTATTCCTATGACTGATTTGACCGCGTTTATACTTCCCAATTAAATCTGAAGCACGTACCGCTCCCTGTGGGATTCGACCCCAACTCATTTAGTTGGATTTTATACTGATTTACGATCGTTGACACTTAGAATTGGATGAACTATCTTTGAAACGTTATCAATCAAAAATGGCGCCGCTACCGGGGAGTGGTGTTGTTTGAAATTCTTTTGGTGAAGTTGAATTGTGTTCTTGTTGTTTATAGTTGAATCTACTTAGTTTTAGTTTTGGTTTTTGTGTTGCTTGTTGAACAGAGGAAATGAACATAAATGGGAGTAGTGGTAGCCAAGTGGTCCACCCTCCTTCGAAGATAATGATCCTTAGGGATAATATATTAGAGTTCAAACAATTGGAGAGTGAGCTACTCCATGAGACATGGCTGCGATCTAAGAAACTATTGCAACAGTGTCCAACTCATGGAATCCCAGATTGGATGTTGCTGGAATGTTTCTATCGAGGTCTCGATTATGTGAAAAGAGTCCTGGCTGATCAATTTTCTGTGGGTGGTATAGTGCGACAACCCTATGCAACAGCATCTCAGCTCCTCGATTGCATGACCAAGATCAACAAGGATCCACATGAGGACCAGAACTTGGCCAAAATAATGTCCCAGCTAGATACCTTGGCCAAAAACATCGAGGAAGTTGAAATGCTGCACAAAAATAAAGTAGTCTTCCTAGCAACTCAAAAAGGAAGTCAATGTGCAAACCACTCAAGGCCAGGTGGTAGCCAAGGATGGAATGGAGGAGGGAAAGAGAATAGGTACATCCCCCATCATGAGAGCCACAAGCCTAAGGATAATGAGGGTGGTATGATAGAACATATACTCTTGCGTATTCTCAACAAAGTTGAAGGGTATGACAGAGTGTTAAAAGAGATAAAAGAGAATGTCTCAACCCTCAACCGGATGGTGACACCTCATTCCACCTCGATTATGAAGTTGGAAATCCAAATGGGTCAGATGTTGTCCCATCTCAACCCAAGACACAAAGAGGGGTTGCCTAGTGATACTATGGCAAACCCCAAGAATTGAGCTTGAATGGGTATTTTCGTCGTGCCACGACGTTAACTAAGGCGCTTCTTGGGAGGCAACCTAAGTTTTTAATCCTTTTTATTTTGCTTTGGAATAACGGATGTTGATTGTGCAGGTTGAAGTGTGGTATGTATTTGAAAAACGCAGGTTGGCGAGCCAAGAGTCCAGTCGGTGACTCACCGAAGAGGTCAGCGAGCCCAACTTGAACCGCCGTTGGACTCAAGAAAATATCAAGTTGGAGTCTGTAAAACTCGGCGGGCCCATGGATATGTCGGTGACTCCCCGAACAGGTCGGCGAGCCCGATTTTATCCGCCGTTTGGACCCTCAAATTAACTAGAGGTCCTGTAAAACTCGGTGAGGTAAGTAACCACTCGGCGAGTCGCCGAGTGGTTTGGTGAGGACGACTAATATCGTCGATGGGCCACGAACTGAAAGGTTTTAAAAGGCCAAAGATTTAAACTTTCAAACTCTTTCATAGTCCCTCGTTTTTTATTTCATACAATCACACCCGCACTCTAGATTTTTAATATTTTCCTAGTTTTATTTCTTTTGCTCTTTGATCTCGTGCTCGGAGTTGGAATATATTGCCTCCTAGCTTTACAAATTCGTATTTCAACTTAAAGGTTAGTTTTCCGAACCCCAAACTCTTAAATTACGGTTGAACTCGAATGTATTTGTTTAAATCTTGATTGATGTGTGCGGGGCCTGTTCTGAAATCGTATTTGTGTGCTAGTTGCCTGTTTTAATTTCGAAATGTGCTTAAATTACATAAAATGATGATTTCCCAAGTTTTGTTCTTTGAAATTGATCAAAATTTATTGGGTTGCGGTATTTGGTTGTTGGGTCTAGTCAGGTGAATTCTGCGTAACCCCAATTGTGCTAAATGACGCATTTTTCCCAATGATGGAGCGTTTGACGTCATTCTTAAGGGCAAAAGTCGTTAAATGACCAATTTTGGGCAAACCATGGGAAGTCTGAGTACCTCGGTGGTATGGGTCTAAGGGTCTAATCTTAATTGCATGAGTGTGTTGTTTGATTTTGTTTTTGGGGGCTGCGGGCTTGATTTTGGGAAACGGGGTTGAAATTTGGCACGTGGGCAATTCGACGAGCTTGGTCGAGCTCGCCGAACAACTCGGCGGTTCGCCAACGTCCCCCTTTATCCCCTTTAATTTCATTATTTGGCTAGACTAGAGTCTTTAACTTTCAACGGGAAGCCTAAGATCGCCGAGTGCACTCGACGACTCGCCGAAAGTCTCCCTTGATCGCCTTTTCTACGCCCCCTAACCCCTAAAACATATTGTAACTTTCAGCGGGCTAGTTTGAGCTCGCCGAATGATGTCGGTGATTCGTCGAAAGGCCCTGCATATCGCCG
This sequence comes from Solanum etuberosum, assembly GCA_029582245.1. Taxonomy (NCBI): domain Eukaryota; kingdom Viridiplantae; phylum Streptophyta; class Magnoliopsida; order Solanales; family Solanaceae; genus Solanum; species Solanum etuberosum. Next base: position 119,288 of record JAJONR010000558.1, read on the forward strand.
ACCTGTCATTCTTTTGGAAAATTTTTGAGGCAGTAATTTCGGTGAGCCTGATCTGGCTCACCAAAGCAACTCGCCGATCAGTTCGGCGAGTCTTTCTGCAACTTGTTTTCTGTAATTTTCTTGGATTGTTTCTAACTTTTTCCGATGTGCTTCACAGATATGGCGAGGACCAACTTTGACAACAGTGGTATGCCACCCCGCAAACGAGCACGGGGCATAGTGATTAATGAGGGAGCAGTTGCTCCTTCCAAAAATAGAAAGAAGGCACCTCCTAAGGAAGGCAAGGGCAATGGTAAAGCGCCCGCAGCTGAGATACCGGAGCACAACTCCGGCAGTGAGGGGGAGTCTCTTGATTCTCAGGTCTCACTCTCCGAGCCTGATGATGACCAGCCTCTACAGTCCCGGCGAGCAGAGATTCGTGCAAGGACTCGCCAAGATTCATCTAGGTTCCCAGAGTCTACCCTTACTGCTGCTGATACAGTACCAGCTCCGATGCAGATGGTGGTTCCAGTGCCACCAGTTCAGGGTCCTCCTCCCCGGCTACTCAACAGGCTAAAAGCCGAGGGATTGAGGACCATCCTTAAAGAAAAGAGGTTGTCCACAGACGGTGTAGTGGACAGGTACCCTAATATGTGGGACACTCTTCGGTTCCACAGGTTTGAGCAGTTCACCAGGCCTTGAGACCCCTACATCCCTACATGGGTTAGAGAGTTCTACATTGCCTATGGTGATTTAGTGCCCAAAGGAAAGAAGAAGGCTAGTACCTTCAGACCGATAGAGTCTGTGGTGGTCCGGGAGAGGACAATCAGATGCGACAGCAATGAAATAAACATAGTATTTGACAGGCCCACAGACATCAAGCACGAGTACCAGAGGATGATGACTTCACAGACTCTGGATGACATAAAGGGCTGGCTTGCTCCCTTCATTTCTGACACCACACCGAGGTGGATTGTGGCAGGAGCTCCCATTGAGAAGAAGTACTTGAACATCACCTCTAGGTATTGGTTTGGGTTCATTAGCAGCTCCATAATGCCTTCGCAGAATGAGTCCATCCTCCATCACCCAAAGGCGGCCTGTCTCGGATCAATCATCGGCAAGAAGCGGCTCAACTTGGGACTCATGATTGAGCAGGAGATGGCCATGAGGGCCAAACAACATCAAACATCCCTTCCTTTCCAAGTGTTGGTTACAGAGCTATGTTGGCGTGCTGTAGTTCCTCGTGATGAGAAGAGGGACATAGAGTTCACTCCTACATCTTCCACCGATATCCGGTGCATAGAGGCCGAGTACACTAGGGATGAGGCGGATAGGAGGAGAGCGGCTCCGGTGGATGTATCCCCGGAGGTTGATGTTGAGACTATACCTGCAGAGGCATCTTTGCCTACTCCGGCCTCCAGGGCCTTCAGGTACACCCATTTCCATTTCTTCCCAGGCTCCTGGTTCTTCTGCTGCTTCCTAGCCCACCAGGATTACTCAGGCCATGATCCTCAAGATGGGGAACCTAGCCCATTCTGCCGATGTGCGGGCTACCCGGTTAGAGGCTGAGGTGCCTTGGATGATTGAACGAGCCATCTTAGCTGCGTTGACAACCCTTCAGACATCCATTGATGCTCTCGCGGTGAGAGTAGAGACTTGTGAGAGTAGACAGGGAGTTGCTTCTGAGGTGACGACTTTAAAAGTTGAGGTTTCAGATTTGAGAAAGGATGTGGACTATCTGAAGTCCACAGACTTCACTTCTCTCTTTGAGTCAGTTGAAGTTCAGGATGTCCCGGCCAGTTCTGTGATACCTCTGGCTACCACCGGAGATGTGCCTACGGATGATGTGGCTGCTGATGAGTCATGGGTGGAGACGGATGAGGAGCAGCTTGAGGAGCGAGAGGCTTTTGTGTATGATGATTTAGCCGATTTAGAGGGTGCTATGTTTGAGACTGCCCGACAATCTTCTTTGAGGGACACGTCCATGCAGACTCTAGTGGAGCCAATGTTGATGTTGCACCGGGCACTGATGCCCAAGATCAGAGTGTGACTCCGGGCACTGATGCCCCGACTGTGTAGATAGGATTCTTTTTTACCTCCCTCTCTATCGTTTTTATTGATTTGTGATTGTTTTTGTTGCATTTGAGGACAACTGTGTTTTTATTTGTGGTGGGGTGAGGTATTTCTATACCTACCTCTTGTGTATATATCAGGCTTTGTGTTTTAAACTGTGTTTTGATCTTATCTTGTGGATGTTTGAGCTTATGGCTCCTTGTTATGAATGAAAATGGTTTTTTGACCTATCTGAAAATTCTTGCCACCTCTTGTTGTGTGTGAATGTGGTTGTTCTTGTGCAAATTTGAGTATCGGTTATGATCAATACCGATGACTTGAATAGTGCTCTTAATCGAATAAAAAATAAATGCACGGCTACGATGAGGCCAAATAAAGTTGCATAGACAATATGTGGACTTTTTGCATCTCGTTGTGACTAGCCGGTTATCGAATGGAGTCTCTTGTGATGAACATTACACACTACCTCGAATGAGTCTCATTTGATATTGGTGTCAATGCATTATGTGATGAGCTTACTTTGAACCTTGGGTGATGACACCTAGAATTTGCCCCGTTGTTCCGGTTGACTAAGTGATGCAAGCTCTTGAAATGATCTTAGGCAACGATTTTGAAGAGTGAAACAATTTGACAATATATCTTTTTTGTGGCCAACCTTGTGAGATTTGTGAACCTTGCTTGAACCCCATTTGAGCCTTATCCTTTTCTTGAAAGAAACTTGATGCAATTATGACCCCTCTTTATCCATTCACCAATAATCCTTATGAAGTGTGGTTTGATTGAATAGCCAACTTAGGCCAAAAGCCTAAGTTGGGGATGTGGTGAAAAGAGAAGGTAAATCAAGTGTAAGAAAATCCTCCTTCTAGAAATGGTCTTGAAAAAGATGGAACCCCTCCATATAAAAAAAAGAGAAAGAAAAGAAGAAAGCAAAAGAAAAAGAATGAAAAAAGTTGTGAAATAAAGTTGTGAAAGTTGCAAAAGGAATGGGGTGTCCGGTATTCCATTGGAAGTTGAATAATGGGGTGAATTTTGAGCACGAGTAAAAATGCTGAAGAAAAGGAAGAAAAGTGATGTTCATACCACATTTCATGAGGGTAGCAACCACTGAGCCTAAATGACCATACCTTTACACTCAGCCCCGTTACAAGCCTTGAAAAGACCTTTGAGATCTTTAGTGAGCTGAAACAAGTGTTGATTGGAAAATAAGGGCAAACCTATGGGTGAAGTTATGCATGTGTTCATCTTTGTGAGTGTGAGAGTTGTATGTGATTCTGGAGCTATAAATTGTTGAGAAATTGTGTGTGAATATGGAATCATCTTTGTTGTGAGGGTATTTGAGTACCTTTGTTGAGCTTGAACTTGCATTTGAAGTAAGTATTGTGAACTTGAGTATCTTTGATAATGGTGAGTCACAACTTGAATCTTTGAGTGCACAATTGATCCTTGCATGAGTAAGTTGAGTCTTGTTGTGTGCATTCATGATTGAGTCTTATGTAGCACTGTTTGAGACATCCTTTTTGAACTGCAGAACTTGAGTTTTACTTGAGGACAAGCAAAAGTTTAAGTTGGGGTGTTGATGAGTCCGAGTTTTGGACTGATTTAGAGCTTTGTTTATATTGATTTAGTGTCCTCAAATACTTATTTTGTGCCAATAATTGATGTTAAATCCTTGATTTTCAAAAATATGGATTGAGGAACAAAGCAAGGACACTAACAGGCAGAAAGAAACAAAGCAGGCTGAAGAAATAAAGATGCGCGAGCCTGAGGATCGCCAAGAGCATTCGGCGTGTCGCTGAGTGGCTCCTCAGACCGCCTAAAGTTCTAGTGTGCCAAGCTCTAGAGGAAAGAACCAAGTCGGCGAGGAAAAGGGGCAGTCGGTGGATCGCCGAGTGATTCCGCAAAACCAAGATAGATCGCCAAAAGTCCCAGGCCTTAAGGATGCTGAGTGCTAAGGCGAAAGGGCGATGGAAGAGACCAAAGGGCGGCTCGCCGAGTGATTCGGTGAGCCCGACTTACTTCGCAGAATGAGCCTTTGTAGCTTATTTTCTGCGACTATAAATACGTTTTTGAACATTTAGTTTAGTATCTATCTATGAATCAATCAATAATAAAATTTCTGAACTTAGAAAATAGTTTTGAGACAGTTTTCTCTAGAGTTCTTCCTTAGTTTTGAAAGATTAAAGAAATTCACTTTTGAGAAATTGGAAGTGGGTCTTTGATATTCATCAAATTGAAGCATTGTAAAGACAAAATCACTCTTACCCAGTTGATGGATAATCAATTTGGTAACTGTTTTTACCTTTTTATAATGTCTAGCTAAAACCCCAAATTCTTGGGGTGTGATTATGTGATTATGGGCTGATTTAGCTTATGGGTATTGCTAATTGTTAGTTTAAATGCTATTTAAAAGTGAGTTTAATCATTAACTGTGGTTTAATTTAAGAATTGTAGTTGAAAATACAGTTCTATGTTTGTGTTCTTAGCTTGCTCGAGAGAGAGGTTTTAGAACTAAGGTTTTTTATTAATGGTTTATGGGTATTGGTTTGATTTGGATTCAGCTCGAGAGAGTGAATCCTAAACCCAATTCCAAACATTTAGCTCGACAAAGTGAATGGATTAAGGTGTGGGCTGCTCTTATTTTGCATATTTGTTGATGTTCGAGAAAAATCACTTGATTCAGGATAAATTGTTCAAGAGAAAATTTACCTCCCCTATAGCCTAGCCTACTCACTAATATCTATCTATTTACTAATAGTTGCAATTATCCATATGTCTATATTGCCTATAATCGATCACATCCCAAAAATCCGTCTCATTATTGTTAGTTCTTATTGTTTATGACTGCTATTTGTAGTTGATACTCAAAACCAAAACCCCCATTTGACATTCGTGTCACCCCTTAATTTGAATGATGTCCTTATTCGATAATTTTTATTCCTATGACTGATTTGACCGCGTTTATATTTCCCAATTGAATCTGAAACACGTACCGCTCCCTGTGGGATTCGACCCCAACTCATTTAGTTGGATTTTTTACTTATGTACGATCATTGACACTTAGAATTGGATGAAGTGTCTTTGAAACATTATTAATCATGCCTAAGTTGGCTATTCAAACAAACCATTCTTCATGAAAGTTAAGGGTGAAGGGGTAAAAAGAGGTCACAATCATTCTAGTTTCTTCCAAGAAAAGTTCAGGCTCAAAAGGGGCCAAGCAAGGTTCACACTTCTCACAGGGTTGGCCACAAAGAGGTATGTTTTCAAATTAGCTCACTCTTCAAAAAATTTACCTAAGATCATATCTATTGCTTGCATCACTCAACCAACCGGACCACCGGGGAAAATTCTAGGTGTCATCAAGCACAATGTTCAATACTACCTCACCACACAAGGCATTGATACAATTATCAAACAAGACTCCACATTTTCTAGCTAGCGTGCAATGTTCAGCACAAGAGATTCATTCGACAACCGGCTAGTCACAACAAGATGCTCAAAGTTCACATATTGCCTATGTAACTTCGTTTGCCTCATCGTAGCTGCACATTCATTTTGTTTGATTAAGAGCCCTATTCAAGTCATCGGTTTTTTGACCACAACCGGCACTCAAATTTGTACAAGAACAGCCACAATCACACACAAAAGAGGTGGCAAAATTTTAAAATTTGGATCAAAACCATTTTCTATCAAAACAATGGGCCACAATTCCACAACCAAGATATATATATAACCCAATAAGCTCAATATTCACAAAATAGTAATTGAGATCAATATTCACAAAACAGCCCACAAAAGAGGTAGGTATGGAAATACCTCACCCCACCAGCAAAATATGTAGTTGTCCTCAAATGCAACTAAAAAGAAAAATAGTTTAAAAAGTGACAAGGAAGGAGGTAAGAGAATCATCCTGCCAGGCTAAGCCTAGGGTGAAGTCTGCATATCAGTCACTCCATCTGTCGGGGCATCAGTGCCCGGTATATCAACAACCTTGGCTCCACTGAAGCCCACCATAGTAGTATCCTGAAGCGATCAAAATCAAGCCCGCAACCCACAAAATCAAGATTAAACACTCACATTCTAAAATTAAAGCAAGACCCATACTACTCATACCCTCGGGGTACTCAGATTTCCTCCGATTTGGCCAAAATTGGCCATTTGACATCTTTTGCCCTTAAGAATGACGTCAACCGCTCTATTATTGAGAAAAATTCGCCATTTAGAAAAATTTGGGGTTACTCAGACTTCACGCCGCTAGACCCAACACATATACAACGAAACCCAAAAATTTTAATTCGATTTCAACAGGCAATGACACGAGAATCATGATTAAAGGTCGATTAATTACGATTCCATTTAAGATTAGGCAAACAAACAATCACACAATGATTCATACGACATTTCCCAGTTCATGTTACCGATGTCATCTTGGTAGCCAATTTGGCTACAATTACTCCTGTTCACGCTCATTTCTTCTTCTGTTCAACACAACCAACACAAACACAAACAAGGTAAGTCGATTCAATTATAACACAAAAAGATCACAATTCAAACTTTAAAAATATAATTCCAAACAACACCACTCCCCGGTAGCGGCCCCATTTTGATAGAACGTCTCAAATACACCTCATCCAATTCTAGGTGTAGACGATTATTAATCAGTATTAAACCCAACTAATAGTTGAGGTCGAACCCACAGGGAGTGGTACGTGTTTAAATTTAGTGAGTAAGTTATAATGTGGTCTATTTGGTTATAGGAATGTAAATTATCGTAAACATGTAAATTATTCCAAAGGTGTGACAACGAGTGTCAGATGGGGGTTTTGGATTGTCAATTAGCAGCTACAACACAATCAGACACGATGTAAATAACAATATAGAGAGGAATTCTCGGGATGTGATCGATTATAGGCAAATTTCACTGTATGGGTAATTGAAATTACTAACACATAGCTAAATATCAGTGGGTAGGCTGGACTATAAGTAAGATAGTTTTCTCTCGAACAACTACCCCGATTCAAGTGATTTTTTTCAAACATCAACAAGCTTAGCAAATAAGAACAACCCACACCTTAATTCATCCACTCTCTCGAGCTAGATGGGTAGAATCAGATTTAGGATTTAGTCTTTCGAGCTAAACCCATATCAACCCGATAACTACAATCATTAATCGAAAACTTTGATTCTAAAACTTCTCTCTCAAGCAAGCCCAAAACTCTAGACTAGAATTGCATTTGCAACTACAATTCATATATTCATACACAGCTAACGATTAAACCCACTTCAATTCATCATTTTAGTCAATAAGTAACAATACTCATAAGCTAATTCAACCCATAATCACATGATCACACCCCAAGAATTGGGTTTTAGCTAAGCATCATAAAAAGGTAAAAACAGTTACCAACTAGATTAGCCATCAACTGGGTAAGAGTCTCCAAGCCTTTACAATGCTCCAAAGTGATTAAATTCAAAAACACCCTTGCAAATCCTCAAAATTAAAATTCAAAATACTCAAAGTCTACAATAAGAACTGAAAAAACTAAGAAAGAACTCTAATTCTAAAACTTGGGGATCAATCCTCTCTGGGAACTTTCGAAACTCCTCAAAATTCCTTTTTAGATTTCAATTTATAGTTGCCTGTGTTTTGGCCTGAAAGTCCACTCGGCGGAATAAGTCGCGCCTCGCCGAGTGGTTCGGCGATCCGCCTTTTGTTCTCTTCCATTGCTATTTTGCATTGGTCTTCAGCATCCCAGGTCCTGTAACTTTGGGTGATCAAAGTTGTCATCGCGGAGTCGATCGGTGATTCGCCAACTGCCCATTTGTGTCGCCAACTTGGTTCTTCTCCAGGGCTGGCATGTTGGAACATTGGGCGAGCTAAAGAGCCACTCGGTGGTGCGCCGAGTGGTCTTGGAGATCACCAGGATTGCTTTTCTTCACTTCTTCAGCTTTTTAGTTCCTTTTTGTCCTGTCATGTCCTTGCCTTGCTCTTTAGCCTTCGTAGCTACAAATCAACACTTTAACGTCAGTTTAGAGCATAAATTAGGCATTTGAGGATACTTATACTATCAAAACAAAGCCTTATATGAGTCGAAATCTCAGACTCATCAACACCCCCAACTTAAACTCTTGCTTGTCCTCAAGTAAACTCAAGATCAATCAGTTCAACAAAGATGTCTACAAATAGTGTTGCATCTCAACATAAATGCACACAACAAAGTTCAAATTACTCATACAATGATCAATTGTGCACTCAAAGTTTCAAATTGTGACTCACCATCATCAATAGTTCTCAAGCTCACAATGCTTGCTTCAAATTCAAGTTCAAGCTCAACAAGTGTATTCAAATGCCCTCACAACAAAGATGATTCCATAAACACACAATATCTCTCAACAATTTAAGGTTCCGGAATCACATACAACTCTCATACTCACAAAGATGAACACATGCATAACTCCACCCATAGGCTTGCCCTTATTTTCCAATCAACATTCGTTTCAGCTCACTCAAGATCAAAAAGGTCTTTTCAAGGCTTGTAATGAGGCTGAGGGCAAAGGTATGGCAATTTAGGCTTAGTGGATCCTACCTTCATGAAGTATGGCTTGAAAATCATTTTCTCCTTCTATTTCTCATTCAAACCTGATCATATTCCACCCCATTATTTAACTAGACATGAATCACCGGATACCCCATTTCTTTTGCTATTTTCACAACTTTATTTCACAACTTGTTCTCTTTTTCTGTCTTTTTCTTTTCTTTCTTCTTTTTCATTCATTTTTCTCTTTTCTTCTTTTTTTTATGGAGGGGTTCCATTATTTTCCAAACAATCCAACTCGGGGGAATATTTCACACTTTTTTATTCTCCTTCTTTTTCACCGCACCCCCAACTTAGGCTTTTTGCCTAAGTTGGCTATTCAAACAAACCATTCTTCATGAAAGCTATGGGTGAAGGGTTAAAAAGAGGTCACAATTGTTCAAGTTTCTTTCAAGAAAAGGTTAGGCTCAAAAGAGGCCAAGCAACGTTCACACTTCTCACAGGATTTGCCACAAAGAGGTATGTTGTCAAATTGGCTCACTCTTCAAAAAATGTACCTAAGATCATGTCTATTACTTGCATCACTCAATCAATCGGACTAACGGGGAAAATTCTAGGTGTCATCATCAAGAACAATGTTCAATACTACCTCACCACACAAGGCATTGATACAATTATCAAACACGACTCCACACTTTCTAGTTAGCGTGCAATGTTCATCACAAGAGATTCATTCGACAACCGGCTAGTCATAATAAGATGCTCAAAGTTCACATATTGCATATGTAACTTCTTTTGCCTCATTGTAGCCGCACATTCATTTTGTTCAATTAAGAGCACTATTCAAGTCATCGGTATTGACCACAACCGACATTCAAATTTATACAAGAACAGCCACAATCAAACACAAAAGAGGTGGAAAAATTTTAAAATTTGAATCAAAACCATATTCTATCAAAACAATGGAACACAATTCCACAACCAAGATATATATATAACCCAATAAGCTCAATATTCCCAAAATAACAATTGAGATCAATATTCACAAAACAGCCCACAAAAGAGGTAGGTATGGAAATACCTCACCCCACCAGCAAAATATGCAGTTGTCCTCAATGCAAATAAAAAGAAAAAAAGTCTAAAAAGTGATAAGGAAGGAGGTAAAAGAATCATCATGCCAGGCTAAGCCTGGGGTGAAGTCTGCATATCCACAACTCCCTCTGTCTGGGCATCAGTTCCCGGTGTCTAAGCATCCTTGGCTCCACTGGAGCCCACCATGGAAACATCCCTCAAAGAGGCTTGTACAGCTGTATGCACCATGGCTCCCTCTAGGTCTGTCAAATCATCATAGACAGCTGCATCAGTCACACCTAGTTGCTCCTCATCTGTCTCAGCCTCAGAATCAGCATCAGCGTCATCAGCTCTAACCTCATCTCCGGTGGTAGCCAGAGGCACCTCAGAACAAGCTGGAAAATCTGCACTCGGCATGTTGGGAATCTCCACGGTCCCAAATAGTGAAGTAAAATCAGTGGACTTCAACTAGTCCACATCTCTCCTCAACCCAATAATATTGGCCTTCAAGGCCGTCACCGCATCAGTAGCTCCATGTACTCTCTCACACACATCTACTCTCGCAGTGAGGGCATCAATAGAATCTCTGAGGGGTGTCAAAGCAGCAGCAATGGCTCTCTCGATCATCCCAAGAATAACGGCCTCTAGCCGGGAGGCACGCACATCGGCGGATTGGGCCAAATGCCCCATCTTGAACAGCATCGCCTGGGTGATCGGAGGCCAATTAGCAGAAGTGGCACTAGATCTAGGGGAGGGGGTGCAGCAGAAGTGGTCGGGGTCACAGAAGAAGTGGAGCTAGATGTACCTGAAGGTCCCATGGTCGAAGTAGGCATGCTTGTCTCTGTAGGTATATATCAATGTCAACTTCCAGGGATATGTCCACCGGAGTTGCCCTCCTCATGTCAGCCTCGTCCTGCATGTACTCGGCCTCTATACGCCAGATGTCGATAGAAGATGTGGGTGTAACCTCGACATCCCTCTTCTCATCTCGTGGAACTCGGCCCCATCGACAAAACTTGGTGATCAACACCGGAAATAGGAGATACGTCTGGCGCTGCTTGGCCTTCATGGCCATCTCCTGCCTCTATCCACCTCGGGGTGGCATCAGATATAAGGGGTGCCAGCCAAGCCTTCAGGTCCTCTAAGGTCTTCTTCTGTATCATATCGATGTATTTGTGCATGAAATCATAAGTGCACCCCAGAATAGCATTGATGTCAGAACTGTCGCACTTCACCTTTTTGCCTTGGACTATCACAAAATCAACCGGCCTGAACATGCTGGCCTTCTTCTTCCCCTTAGGGACCAGTTCACCATAGGCCGAATAGAACTCCCGGACCCAATTTGGAATGTAGGGTCCCTGAGGTTTAGTGAAAATTTCAAACTTGTGGAACTTGATAGTGTTCCACACTTCTGGAAACTTGTCCACCACACCGTCGGTAGACAATATCTTTTCCTCAAGAATTGTCCTCAAACCCTCGGCCTTTAGTCTGTTGAGTAACCGGGGAGGAGGACCCTGTACTGGTGGTGCTAGGACCACTGATTGTGCAGGAGGAGGCACTAGATCTTAAGCTGAGGGTGAGGGCGTCGGAGGCACTGGGATCCTAGATCGATCGTTCATCAACTTCGAGCGTAGCTCTGTTCTCCTGGCCTCAAGTAACTGATCATCCTCAGGCTCAAAGATAGGAGCTTGAGAATTATGTGAGTCCTCCTCACTGTCTGTTGTGGTGAGATGTGTCTCGTAGACTCCCTCACTATTTGAACTCGCCTCCTCCGGCGTCACAATTGCGGGCGCTTTGCTCTTGCCCTTACCTCCCTGTGGAGGTAGTTTCTTGGCCTTAGCCTTGGAAGCAGCTGCCTCCTCATTTATAATGACTCCTTGTGCCCGCTTTCGTGGCGGCATGTCTCTTCCGGGAATGTTGGGTCTAGCCATTCCTGCAAACAACATAGAAAAATGTTAGAAAAAGTTCCAGAAAAAGTGCAGAAAATAAGTTACAGAAAGACTCACCGAACCGGTCGACGAGTCACCGAATCACTTTGGCGAGCCAAGTCGGGCTTGCCGAAAGTTCCAGCAATAAACTCAAAGCTGGTCGGCGATGTCCAAGGTCTTTCGGTGAAATAAAAGTTACAGTGTATTTTAAGGAATTATGGGTGCAGAAGGGTGATCAAGAAGTACTTTCGGCGAGCTCAGGCGTATCCCCGAAAGTTACAGAATCAAACTCAACATTTTAAGGAAATTAAGGGCGATCTGGGGGACTTAGGCGAACTGCCGAACCATTCGGCGAACCCGACTAAGCTCGCCAAACGGCCCAACGTGCCAGTTTCTCACCCCATTCTTCAAAATCAAACCCGCATCCCATGAAAATAAAATTAAACACTTACACTATGAAATTAAAGGAAGACCCATACTACACATGCCTTCAGGGTACTCAGACTTTCCCCGATTTGGCTAAAATTGGCCATTTGACGTCTTTTACCCTTAAAAATGACGTCAACCGCTCTATCATCAGAAAAACAACGACATTTGGCACAATCTGGGGTTACTCAGATATCACCCCACTAGAACCAACACATATTTAGCACAACCCAATAATTTTGACTCGATTTCAACAAGAAAAGACATGGGAATCACGATTAAAGGCCGAATAATTACTATTTCAATCAAAATTAGGCAAACAAACAATCACACGAGGATTACCAAACAATATCCAACAACAAAATACCGATTTCATTCGAGTTCAACCATAAATAGAGTTTGGGGTTTGGAAATCCAACCTTTATTCCAAAAAAGATTTTGCAATGCTAGGCAGCGAAGAATTCCACAATCCCGAGCAAAGATCCCAAGTGAAACGAAAGTAAAAATGCAAAAATATGAAAAATATAATATCGGGGTGAGAGTACGAGAGTTGAAAATGAGAGAAAATGAAGGATTTTTGAATTTAAAACTGTTTGTCCCTTTAAAGCCTTTCGGTTCGCGCGCCAGTCGGCGGAGTAAGTCGTGCCCGCCGACCCACTCGGCGATGCGCCGAGTGGTGCTTTGGCTCGCCGAGTTTTACAGAACTCCTAGCCCTTTGGGGGTTCAAACGGCGGGGAAAGTCAGGCTCACCGGCCTGTTTGGTGAGTCGCCGACTGAGCTTTTGGCTCGTCGAGTTTTACAGAATTCCCCATCAAGCTGGGTGGTTCCAACGGTGGTCCAAGTTGGGCTCACTGACCTCTTCGGTGAGTCGCCGACTGGACTTTTGGCTCGCCTAATTTCCCATTTTCCAACACTTTTCACTTTTCAACCTGTAAAATCAACACCCGTTATTCAAAAACAAAATTGAAAACATCAAAGAGTTGGGTTGCCTCCCAAGAAGCGCCTTATTTAACGTTGTGGCACGACAGAGATACCAACTCAAACTTCATTTTTGGGATTTTCCATTGTGTCACTAGGAAACCCTCATTTTGGCCTTGGATTCAAATGAGTCGATATTTGACCCATTTGTGTCTCTAATTGCTTGATTGACACTGAATGAGAGGTGACTGTCTGGTTAAGTGTAGTGACGTCTTCTTTCATTTCTTTCAAGACTTTGTCTGACCCCTCTACCTTATTAAGAATGCGTGAGAGCATGTCTTCCGTACGGACATTCTCTGAGTCAGCCCTTTGTTCCTTGGGCTTTTGACGCTCATGAGGTGGGATGTAGCTATCCTTGTCACCCTCTCTTTCCTTTCAAGTGGCATTATGATCACGCCATTCTCTGTCACGATCTCTCCATCCAACATCTTTGTTCCAACCCCGATTTCCACCCGGCATTTGATAATTTTGACGAAAACCTCCTACTTCATTTGCAAGGAAGTTCACTTCCTCATTGTACAACACTTCAAATTGTGCCTCCTCCGGGTTCGCTCCACCAACACCCACAGCATTTACACTCTTCAACCCACTACACATCACATTTTTCGACAATAAGTCCAGCTGGGTCATCATTTTTGCCATATTTTGGTCTCTCTCTTAATCCTTCTCGATCTTCTCTTTTGTCATTATAAAGGTGAGAGGAAACACTTGGTCCTCACGAGTGTACCATGCTCTATTGATTTTGGTCATGCGATCTAGGATTTGAGATGCGACCTCCCAAGGTTGTTGCATTATACCACCGGGAACAAGTTGATCAGCAACCCATTTGTTCACCGAGTCAAGACTCCTGTAAAAGTATTGCAAAAAGACATCGTGGGGCAGCCCATGAGTTGGGCACTGAAGTAATAGCTTTTGAAACCTTAGCCATGTCTCGTGGATTGGTTCGCCTTCCAACCATTTAAAACCTTGAATACTATCCCTTAGCGTCATTATTTTTTACGGGGAAAAGTATCTCACATAGAAATATGTGGTAAGCTCATCCCACGAAGTAATGGAATTTCTTGGGAGATCAGCTAGCCACTTGGTGGCCTCTCCCATCAAAGAATATGGAAGTAATCAAAGACCGACAGATTCTTGAGAAATATTTTTGAATGAGAACGGTCCACAAATGTCAATGAAATTCTGAATGTGCTCTGGAGATCCTCATGAGCCAGCCCTCCAAACAATCCTTTTAATTGTAGGAGCTGAAGCATTGTGCTAGTGATGTGAAAAATAGCATTCCCTTCAGCAGGAGGCAGATGTATAGCCCCGACACCACCCAATTGGATAGGGTTGTTAACATCATTCAAATTCCCTATATCGTCTTGGTGGCCAACTTGGCTACCATTGCTCCCATTTACGCTCATTTCTTTTTTTGTTTAACACAACCAACACAAACACAAACAAAGTAAGTCGATTCAACTATAACACAAAAAGAACACAATTCAAACTTCAATAACAAAACGTCTCAAATACACCTCATCAAATTCTAGGTGTAGATGATCGTTAATCAGTATAAAACTCAACTAAGAGTTGGGGTCGAACCCACAGGGAGCGGTACGTGTTTAAATTCATTGATGAAGTTATAACGTGGTCTATTCGGTTATAGGAATGTAAATTATCGTAAACATGTAAATAATTCTAACAACGAATGTAAGATGGGGGTTTTGGATTGTCAATTAGCAGCTACAACACAATCAAACACGATGGAAGTAACAATATAGAGAGGAATTCTCGGGATGTGATCGATTATAGGCAAATTTTACTGTACGGGTAATTGAAATTACTAAAAAATGGATAAATATCAGTGGGTAGGCTGGACTATAAGTAAGATAGTTTTCTCTTGAACAACTACCCTGATTCAAGTGATTTCTTTCGAACATCAACAAGCTTAGCAAATAAGAACAGCCCACACCTTAATTCATCAACTCTCTCAAGCTAGATGGGTAGAATCAGATTTAAGATTTACTTTTTCGAGCTAAACCCATATCAACCCGATGACTACAATCATTAATTGAAAACTTTGATTCTAAAACTTCTCTCTCAAGCAAGCCCAGAACTCTAGACTAGAATTACATTTGCAACTACAATTCATATATTCATACACAGCTAACGATTAAACCCACTTCAATACAGCATTTTAGTCAGTAAGTAACAATACCCATAAGCTAATTCAACCCATAATCACATGATCACACCCCAAGAATTGTGGTTTTAGCTAAGCATCATAAAAAGGTAAAATCAGCTACCAACTAGATTAGCCATCAGCTGGGTAAGAGTCTCCAAGCCTTTACAATGCTCCAAAATGATTAAATTCAAAAACCCACTTGCAAATCTTCAAAATTAAACTTAGAAATCCTCAAATTCTACAAGAAGAACTGAAAAACTAAGAGAGAACTCTAACTCTAAAACTTGGGGATCAATCCTCTCTCGAAACTTTCGGAACTCCTCAAAATTCCTTTTAGATTTCAATTTATAGTTGCCTGTGTTTTGCCCTGAAAGTCCACTCGGCGGAATAAGTCGCGCCTCGCCGAGTGGTTCAGCAATCCATCTTTTGTTCTCTTCCATCGCCATTTTGCATTGGTCTTCAGCATCCTAGATCCTGTAACTTTGGGTGATCAAAGTTGCCATCGCAGAGTCGATCAGCGATTCGCTGACTGCCCATTTCTATCGCCAACTTTGTTCTTCCCCAGGGCTGGCATGCTGGAACTTTGGGCGAGCTAAAGAGCCACTCGGTGGTGCGCCGAGTGGTCTTGGTGATCACCAGGATCACTTTTCTTTCAGCTTTTTAGTTCCTTTTTGTCTTGTCATGTCCTTGCCTTGCTCTTTTGCCTTCATAGATGGAATCAACACTTTAACGTTAGTTTAGAGCATAAATTAGGAATTTGAGGACACTTATACTATACAAACAAAGCCCTATATGAGTCAAAATCTTGGACTCATCATTACCAAATCTGGAGAAAATATTCTTTTTCAGAAATGCGGTGACACTCGTTCCTTCATTGTTTGAAAGCGCTACTGCTTCCACCCAGTTAGACACATAGTCAACCGCTACAAGAATATTCGTCATCCCATTCAAACTTACAAACGGACCCATGAAGTCAAGACCCCAAACATGAAACAACTCAATCATTAGTATCAGATTCATTGGGAGTTCTTTCTTCCTTTAAATTCCTCCTTCTCTTTGACAACGATCACAAGACTTGGCAAAGTCGTGAGCATCTTGGTGGATAGTAGGCCAGTAATACCCACACTGCAAGATTTTATGAGCAGTCCGGATACCACTATGGTGCCCACCAACAGGAGACGAATGACATGCCTCTAATATACTCATCATCTCAACCTCGGGCACACAGCGACGAATATTCCCATCAGCATAAGTACTAAACAAGTAGGTCTCTTCCCAAAAGAATTTCTTCACATCAGACATGAATTTTCTTCTTTGGTGAAATGATAGATCTGAAGGCACCAAATCACTCGCCAAATAATTGGCAAAGTCTGCAAACCAAGGAATAAGCTCAAAAGAAGCAGCCATTACCTGTTCATCGGGGAATGCATCATTTATCTCAAATCCATCTGTTAACTTGATCATAGCCTCTTCTTCTAATCTGGACAAGTGGTCAGCAACTTGATTTTCTATTCCTTTTATGTCTTTCACTTCGAAGTCAAATTTTGCAACAATAATACCCATCTAATCAGTCTTGGTTTCGCGTCATTCTTTGCCATAAGATACCTTGATTCCGAATGATTAGTATGTACAATAACTTTAGTGCCAAGCAAATAGGATCTGAACTTCTCAAACGCAAAGACTACAACAAGCAATTCTTGTTCAGTAACAGTATAGTTCTTTTGAGAAACATTCAAAGATTTGCTCGCATAGTATATAGGATGGAGAATCGTCTCTCGCCTCTGCCCCAATACTACGCTGAGTATCACCCCACTCGCATCACACATCACTTGAATTGGTTGTCCCCAATCCGGTGAAATAATAATTGGTGTGGAAGTTGACTTCTCTTTCAACCCCTCAAATGCTCTGAGACAAGCATCATCAAACTCAAAATTAGACTCCTTTTTAAGTAGCTTGCACAATGGGTGTGCAATTTTTGAGAAATCCTTTATAAACCTCCTATAGAAACCTGCATGCCCTAGAAAACTTCTAACACCTTTTACAGAGAAGGATGGAGGTAGTTTTTCTATTACTTCAACTTTTGCTCTATCAACTTCAATTCCTTTCTACGAAATTTGATGACCCAGAACTATACCTTCTTTTACCATAAAGTGACATTTCTCCCAATTGAGCACAAGATTTAACTCTTCACACCGCTTCAGCACATCACCTAAATGACTCAAGCAATCATCAAATGAATCACCAACTATAGAAAAATCATCCATAAATACCTCAATTGTGTCCTCAACCATATCATAAAATATTGACATCATGCAGCGCTGAAAGGTCACCGGCGCATTGCACAACCCAAATGGCATCCTCTTGAAAGCCAAAGTCCCATAAGGACAAGTGAAGGTGGTCTTCTCTTGGTCTTCTGGATCTATAGAGATCTGATTGTAGCCTTAATATCCATCTAGAAAATAGTACCAACCCTTTCCAGCAAGGCGATCTAGCATATCTGTTCACAGGTGGAATATAAGGTCCACTCTTCTCATTCTTGTTGCCATAGCTATTCCGGTTGTAGTTGTTGTCATGATTGAAGTTCCCATCACGAACATAGTTACCTTCACGATTGTAGTTACCATAGTTCCGACCTTGGTTTCCTTGACCTTGGCGCCAATTATATGAATTGGATCCTTGGGCGTTAGTCTGGAAACCCCCCCCCCCCATGTTTGATCATTCACCAGATTCACGTCCTCCTCATAAGTGTACTCATCACCAGGTGGTGCTCTAGTTTGATAGTTCACAGCGTTCACTTTCTCTGCACTTCCGCATATATGTTTCAACACCAAGCCAATTTCTGTTCTCAATTAGGCCACTCCTCGCGAAAATCATCATTGGATTGACTTGGTGCAGTATGGACAGCAAACGTATTCCTTCCTGTATTTACCTTTCTAGTGCTCCATGCCTTGTTATTCTTAGAGATCTTTTCAAGCTTCTCGGCTATCTCTTGAAATGTGCATGCTCCGTAAGATCCTCCCGCAATAGTATCTAGTACGGCTTTTCCGTTATCATCTTTCCCATTGTAGAAATACTCTTTAAGTGACTCGTCATCTATGTGGTGGTTAAGCACACTCCTCATAAATCCTATAAACCCATGAGCTGCTCACCGATTCTCCCGCTGGAGCTACGAAGTTATTGAGCCTATCCTTGAGATTCAACTTCTTGGACACCGGAAAATACTTCTCCATAAATACACTATGCAGCTGGTCCCATGTCGTGATTGAATTGTATGGCAACTCAAAAAGCCATACCATAGCATCACCTGTCAACGAAAGCGGGAACACCCTTAAGCCGATTACATCCATGTCTAAATCTGGTCTCCCCACACCACTCAAGCAAACACTTTTCAATTTGTTCATGTGAACATATGGATCTTCCGAGGGTAACCCAGCAAAAAACCCTCTAGTTGTAAGCATTTGCATCAGACTACTGGTCACCACAAAAGTATGTCTGGGAGCAAGTAGAGGGACAACTATAGCACTGATCGATCCCACAGTATTATAATCAACCTTGTAGTTATCGCAAACACCCGGGGCCGGCTGATTTTGCATTCTTTCTGCATTTCTTTCTTGTAGATCACCCTGAACATGTCCTGGCATGTTCAAGACTCCAAGAGGGTGCAAACCAGCTCCACCCCCTTGACCCACTCTGATTGGATCATGTTGTTCCTGGAGATTTAGGCCTCTTCCAACTATTCTTCTCAGAGTTCTTCTTAATTCCGGATAATAGGGAGTCAGGGGATTGCCTTGACTCCGTGTACTTGGCATACACTAGAGGTAAGACATGTAGACAACAAAAACAAAATAAAACGTAAAATCAGGAAATACTTGACTAAAGTTCAATAACGAAATTAGTCTAATCTAAAGGTCGTATTCCCCGTTAGCGTCGCCAAAATTTGATACGCCCAAATTACACCTCCCTAAAGAAGTATAAGCGGTCGTTGTTAAATAAAGAACCTAACTTTTAGGTTAGGGTCGATTCCACGAGGAATATGGTCTAGACTTAGACTAACTTGTAATTATCTACTTTTAGTCAAATTACTTCCGTAAAAGGGGGAAATTTGTAAATAAAATCACAGTTGATTAATTTGTAGTAACAAGTAATCACAATTCGCAGTTTGAAATATCAATATGAGATGAAAACTAGGGCACATGTATTCCCCACAGGATCTGAACGCAGTAATCCCAATAATAGTAACTTTATCCTAGTGTTAACATGCAAGGTTGGTAAGTTATGTATCTCCTAAGTGATTGGTCCTCCAAATAGGGAATTTCACCACGTAACTTGGTTCGGTTACGAGTGTATGATTTACCAACCCTTACCCTGAACCCCAGATTAGCCTTCGCAGTAAGTGGGTCGGGCTATTAGATAGCGGATAATCACGTCTAAATCTCTGTTGTTTAATCTCTTTCTCATTTGTTACCTCCTTGGTCCAGAAAATAGGAATGAGGCGAGTTCTAACGTTGTGCACCATTAAAAAGCATTCTAAATAAAAGGATTAACAATAAATGCATAAACACTATTCAAGAATCACTTAGTTATTAGTTTTACTTTGTTAATTACTCATGGTTCCCACAACCCTAGTTGTGGATTTAGCTATTCATGCTTGAGTTATCACAATTCATATTTGAGTTTGAAATAGAAATCATGAACTTACAATTGGAATAGATGAAATCTGAAATCTTCAATTGAAAATCAAAGGCAAATTGCATTAACAAACTTTTAAGAATTAAAATGCCAAAAGTGTTTGCACAATAATCCTCAAAGCCAAAGTAAAGTTTCACAAAATGTCTACCAACCCAAAAATGAAAAATACAACTTATATTTATAGAAACTAAGTCCTAAACCAAGTAGGAAAAGAAAACATAGGAAAATCCAGTCTGAGTAGTTTCGATCGACGGCACCAACTGACGGACCGTGAGTCCATCAACGGTACGTCGGTTGCTCTGTGGTTCATCAGTTGGCCAAACTCTTGTAGTCTTGAAATGAAGGTCTTCACCTACGGCCCATAGGTCTATACACGGTCTGTACTGTCCCCACATTATTCAAGTATTTGAACTCCTTCTCTCTAAATCAAACGACGACCATCATCCACGGTCCGTCACTCATACTACGGGGCGTCGTTGGTCTCCGTGGTTCCACCCTTGGTCAGATTTCCTTGAACACTTCACCTACAACTCGTCAAGTAAATGACGGCTCATGGATGAGCTTATTTGTTGCCAAAATTCTGCTGGTTCAGCTCCGTTCAACTTTAACTGCTTCAAATCGATTTCCTACAAAATTAGATCAAAACACCATTATATCTAATAAAAAAATGCCTAAGGCGCATGCAAACTTCGAGTATAATGCATCATAAATACCGTAAACTCATGGTACATCATCCATCTTCAGCTTTCTTCTTGAGTCTTTGAGGGAATGGAGGAGGAGGTCTGGGAATATGTTGTAAAGGTTGTGACATCTCTACTGTAGATTTTTTAGCTTTGCTTGAACTTTCAGCGGCTACTGGCAATCTCTAGTTACCTCTGAATCTTCTAAACCTTCCTCACTTTCATCTTTTCTAGCATCTATATCCATAATTTCTTCTTGCTCAATACTTTCAGGTGCAGGTTCTAGCATTGAATTACTACTCCTAGTGGTGAGAGCCATGCAGTTCCCATCCTTCTTCGGGTTTTGAATGGTACCACTAGGCAGCGTCCCATATTTTTATTGGATAAATGATGTAGAGAGTTGCCCCAAGTGTTGTTCTAACTGCTTGATAGAGGTTGTGTGTGAGTCTTCAAGCTAACTCATGTTGGAGAAGTCATTCTTCAACTCTTTCACTCCCGAATCTGTAGACTCAACCCTCTGTAACACCTTTGCTAGCATGTCTTCCATCTTGGATCCACTAGACCCATTAGTAGCTCGATCTCTATTTCCTGTGTCACGACCCAAAGTACCACCTAGACGTGACATGGCGTATAAAACCCTGAGAGGCCCTACACAAGCCACTTAGCATACATCATTCAAGATAATAGAAAACCAAAAGAGTTTTACAAAAGTAGCAGAAGTCTAACATTAGTCTCAAAGTCATCTATTATATCAAATGAGTGATTGGGATGTAACTCATACATCACATACAATATCCGAAAAGAAAAGACATAAAAGCAATAAAAGAGTCTCGATCCTCAGAACATGAGGACTCACCAATCTTCAATGCCTATATGAGATCACTAGCCATGAGTATGGGAAGTAGGAACCTCGGACCCTACATTAGTGAAATAATGTAAGCAAAAGTATGTGTTAGTACATGGAATGTACCAAGTATGATAGCAATGCATAAGAGTTATGAAATTATTCTAAAAGGACTTTATATGACAGGCAATGACCAAGCTAAATCATAAAATAACATGTTAGAAAACACAAGTCGTAATCATGGTCAATGCAAGCTAAATATCTTTAAAACACCTTTGAGATACTTATAGAAGTAACCTTAGTTCATTATTGTGGGAGATTTACCTTTAACCGACATATAAACCATGTGAGCTATAACATGGAATCCAGTTTCTATCCTACACCGAAAATAGATGTCCTTACTTGCCAAGGTAAGAACCATAAACTTCTAGCTTAGGGGGATCCACTAGCTAATGTCTATCTAGACAAACCTATTATGGCACATAGTTATGGGACATGGGTAGTCGCCACTTGTCCACTCGGTGCTAAGCATAAATTCCACGGAATACTCATTAATCTTAACTTATCTTCTCATTATGAGACATGGTTAATCGCTGCTTGTTTTATCTTCCATGGAAGGTCACATCAAGTAGCCAATCCAAGCTAGAGTTCATTAGAATAGCTCCTTAATCTTGATTCATCTTAGGTGATAAAGCCTTTCAACCTTATGAATTCTTTAAGTGATAAAATCATTTCACAATCATGTTATGAGTAGTATGTGAGAAATCCTTTCAGAACAAAAAAAACACTGATGCTTTACTCTCAAAAAAACCTTAAATCATTTACTTCATTTTCATTAAAAAAAAACATGCATATATTCATAAATTCATCTTCCATAATTCAAAAGCTTCATCATATGATCAAAGTATAGAAATCATGGATCATGCATGGGTTCCAGTGAATTCAACTTAAAAATATGTAATTATTTCAATTCATGCATAAAAAGACATAAAACAATCAATTAGATCATAATTGAAAAGAACCCATGAGATTGAATAAAACTGTAACTTCAATTGGAGATTCTAACTTGCAAAATTGAAGAATTTAGGAACCCTATGGAGGAAAGGACTCCATAGGTGAATACTATCATACTTTGATGCCAACAGCTCATAATTAATGGTGAATATGGAGACTTTCTCTTGAAACCCTAGCCTTCTTCTTCAAGCTTAAGAGAGAGAAATATTGGGGAAGAACTTGGAGGGATTTGGGAAAGTTTGAAGAATGATTTAGAGTAGTTAGATTTTAGGCTTTAAAGACTTATATAGGGTCTGGGATTAGGATTAAAATGACATAGTTTAGGCACTACTCAATTAGGGAAAACAAAAAAAAGCCCTTAAAAATAATTGTCGAGCCCTCACCGACGGATCAGACCTAAGGTCCATAGGTCCTACTATGGACCATCCTGGTCGACAATAGGTGGGGTTCAGGGACTTGAATTTGGACCTTCAAATGACGGGGCCCATGTACAATCCATTGGTCCATTTACGGACCGTACATACCAACCGTAGGTCCCAACTTTGACCCTCGAAATTTCACTAAGTCTGGGCTCACCTACATGACCTACCTACGACTTGTATATAGAATGATGAACCATCCCAGTGAACCGTAAAAAGAGTACTAGAACTTGACTTTCAAAATTTATTCACCCCTCCACTTACGGTTCCCACCTATGGCTCGTAAGAGCACCTACGGACTGTAGGTTGGCCCCGTAGATACATACAACAGCTATGAAAGTTTTGCACTTTTTATTCTTTTCAAATTTGAGGTGTTACATCTTGGGGGAACATAGACACCACTTCGGTCATTCTTATACCCATCTCTATAGTGCCAATTACCTTGGTCTCTATTTCTGAGTCTGTCATATTGACCATCACGTTGATAGATCCTACCTTGATTCCCAGAATTATAGCCATGGTTACCTGAGTTATAATTATGAAAACCCCCTGGTTTTTCAAATACTTAGCTTCTTCATCAATATCAAATTTCTATTCTTCATACCTGCCTGCAGCACCCACTGCATTTTCCTTTTTCGGACCATTTAGTAAATGCTTTGGGAGTAAATACATTCAGGCTTTAATGTGGGCTATATCTTGGTCCTATTCCTCCTCTCTCTTTCTCTGCTCTGCTGACAACTCAAATGTGAAACCAACATCTCTTGTATGCCAAGCTATGTTATTCTTTGCCACTTCATTCATGATAGCCACAATTTTAGTAAAGGGCTTCCTCATAAAGGATCCACCACATATTGCGTCTACCACTGGCTTGGTCACAAAATTTAGCGATCTGTAAAATGCTTGTTTCAAATGTCTCTCTGTGAGGTCATGAGTTGGGAATTTCCTTAGTTTCTGGCTGAACTGCCATCATGTATCATGCAAAGATTCTCCTGGTAGTTGCTTGTAAGAAGCTATCTCATCTTTCATTTGCATCTCTTTTGCTTCTGGGAAAAATCTCTCCATGAAGGCTTGCTTCAACTCTCCCCAAGTTCTGATTGAGTCAAGTGGCAACTCATTCAGCCAATTTTTGCTTCCCTAGTGAGAGACAATGGAAATAACTTCAATCTCATTGCAGTTTTACTAATTCTAGAAATCTCAGCAATTTTACAATTAGCGACGAAATTCATCAAGTGCTGATGCGCATCCTCACTAGTTGTACCTCTAAACAACCCCTTCAGGTTCAACAATTGAACCATGGTACTAGTGATGGTGAATTTGACTCCTGGTGGCAATGTTGTGTGTGCTATAGCTCTAGTAGCTCTAGCTCCATCTAATTCTAAATCATCCTCTTCGAATGCTACACGTTCCGATTGTTGGCCTCGTTCTCTTGGAGATAGTGGTTGTTGTTGAGGAGGGGCTAACTCTTCTTCCTCTCCGTCCTCAACATTCACTTTGTTTGGGTCGTTGGCATTATTGTGAGCACCCCTAGCTAGGGCCTTAGCATCCTGTCTCAGCCTCTGTCTATGGGCTTCAAGTTCTTGTGAATTTACCATTCTCCTAATAGTTCGTTTCAACTCAGGATCATAAGGAATCAAAGGTGATCCCTTACTTCTAGTATTTGACATGCACTACTTGAATTTCCTGTGTAGGACATAGACAAAACACAAGAAGTAAAATTAGGAAATATCCCTACAACTGAAGTAATCCTTGGTAGAGCATTTCTAAATCGAAATTCTGTGACAACAGCGCCAAAATTTGATAAATCCAAACTTACACCTCAATTAAGAAGTATAAATGGTCAAACTCAACTATAGAACTCAACTGGAGTTGAGGTTGATCCCACTGTGAATTTACAGTCAAAAGAAATGTACTAGTGCTTATATCCAGGTGTGGTTAATATTTTCGAAAGAAAAACTAAATTGCAGAAAAGGAAAGGTTTGGGTTGTTTTGTATTCAAGTAACCAATGTTTATTAGAATTGAAAGTTAAAAGTAGCAAATGATATCTCCAAGATTTGATGTTTGATTAAAGTAGACTACGATTGTGGTCCCCATGACCTTTAGGCTACAACTTGAATCTTAGCACAAATAAAGATTTCATGACCAAATTCATACGTTCATAGCAAGCTAGGTACACCTAAACACTTTTCAGCCCTATTAGATGAATGTCACTCTTCTCCTCTCAATCTTAAAGTGTTTTAGATTTGACTTTTGCATACTTGTTAAGAAGATTATCCTCTCTCGATCTCAAGTCTTTAACACAAGTTGAAAGATTCGTTTCTAGATTTTCCTAATCATACTTTTCTCTCGAACAAGTGATGAATACAAGCATTTTCTAATGTGTGCACTCATTAGAAAGCATTCATTATGAAAATAGAAACGAAGTATGAAATCATCAATCAAAGGTTATTCGTATTCAAATCTAGCATTGTGTTTTAGTCATGGTTCCCACAACTCTAGTTGTGGTGTTTAGCCGCTCATATTCTCAACAAAACAAGAAGTAGACACTGATGAAAGAATAAAAAAGTAGACTTACAATGAATGAAAACCAAAAGCTTATTGATTATAAGCACGAAATCAAGATCAAAAGTATTGATCAAAAGTATCAACCAAATGTATCCAAAAGAAACTATTGTTTCTCCACAAAGAACTTGTCTCAGAGAATCGATAATAATTCAAAAATATACCCTAAGGGATTAAAAATAGTCTTAAAAAGAGTCCTACACGAAGTAGGAAACATAACAGTGGAATCACTTCACGAGCAGGTTAGGCGGTACATGAAGGTCTTCACGGCCCATCAAAACCCCTCGTGAACCAAAACTTAGAACAAAAATTGTCGACTTCACTTGCAACTGTTTCATGAGCTCTTAAACGGCTCGTACAAGGCACCACGACCCGTGTAGGGCCTCTTGTCATCAGACTTCATTAATTTCTTCCATGTTATCTCTATGAGCACCATCACGCCCCGTACATAGCACCACGGCTTGTATAGCCAGTGTTAAAGTCTTGCATACTTCATTTTTACTTCTTTCCTTCCATCACCTAATTGAACATATTTTACCTTCACATTAGCAAAAGAACCATCATATCCACATAAACATGCTCGACTCTTTGCACTAATCCTTTGTTTTGGGCATCAAATGTCCTATAAGTTTAAGGCACATCAACAGTCTACCGTGATTCATACGGACTTACTCAATGACATCTCTAAGAAAGCCTGTGTCTAAAGATTCCATCTCTATTGAATCGAACCAAACCAATTGTAGATCTAAACCGTGCCATACAACACCTTAGATGGGGCCATCTGAATACTGGAGTGATATCTATTTTCGTAGGCAAACTCTGCTTAGGGAAAGTGTTGATCCCGTCGAGCACCAAAATCAATCACACATGCTCGGAGCATATCCTCTAACACCTGAATCTTCTACTAGGATTGACCATCTGTCTAAGGGTGAAAAGTTTTACTCATATCTAATGGAGTACCCAAACCATGCCATAAATCCCTCCAAAATTGAGAAGTGAAAAATGCTCCTTGGTCAGAGACAATGGAAATAGGCACACCATGAAGTAAGACAATCTCTGATGTAAAGTTGGGCTAACTTTTCTGCCTTATACTTCATCCGAACTGGAATGAAATGGGCGTACTTGGTCAGTCTGTCAACGACTACCCAAATAGAGTCATAACCACCCACGGTGGTAGCCAAACCCACAACAAAGTCCATAGTTATTTGCTCTCAATTCCAAGTAGGAATGGGCATCCTCTGAGATACACCTCCGGGCGGTTGGTGCTCAAACTTGACCTGTTGGAAAGTCAAGCATCTAGACACAAAATCTGAAATATCCCTCTTCATGCCACACCACCAGTATTGCTGACTCAGATCATGATACATCTTTGCCGCTCCGGATGAATGAAATATCAAGAATAGTGAGCCTCCTCAAGAATCAATCTAATCAACTCGCCTACCTTAGGCACACAAATCCTGCCTATGATCCTTAAGACACTATCGGAATCAAGGACAGCCTCATTGGCTTCCCCTCTAAACACTTTGTCTAGAATGAGACACAATTTCTCATCATTAAACTGGTGCTCATGGATCTACTCAACTAATAAAGACTAGGCCTCTATAAAAACAATCAAACCATCACTCTCCTCAGAAATCGCAATTGGACAAGACTGTTGGCTAACCTATGAACATCTCAAGCCAATGGTCTCTCATCAACACTAATCACAGCAAGACTTTCCATACTAGAAGTCTTCCTACTCAAAGAATCGGCCACCATATTAGCCTTCCCCAGATGATACAAGATGGTGATATCATAGTCCTTTAGTAACTCAAGCCATCTACGCTGCCTCAAGATCAAATCCCTCTGACTGAAAATGTACTGAAGACTCTGATGATCCATGAAGACCTCAAAATGTACCCCATATAGATAATGCCGCCATAACATAAGCACAAAGACTATGGCCTCCATCTCTAAGTCATGATTAAGGTAGTTCTTCTCATGGGTCTTCAACTGTCTAGAAGCATAGGCAATCACATTCCCCTTCTGCATCAAAACACTACCCAAACCGACTCTAGAACCATCAAAATACACAACAAAGTCCACACCCTCCTTGGGTAAAGTAAATCTAGTCAAAGGGGATGCAATAGTGGAAAAGCTCTGAACAAACCGCCTATAATAACATGAAGCCCTATAAGACTCTGAATCTCCGTAACTGAAGTAGGCCTCGTCTAGCCTCTAACTGCCTCAATCTTGGTTGGATCCACCCGAAGACACTCATTAGACACCACGTGTCCCAGAAATGTTATGGAATCAAGAAAAAACTCATACTTTGAGAACTTGGCATAGAACTTCTCTTCCTTCAGTATTTGGAGCACAATTCTCAAGTGTCGATCATGGTCCTCCTCTGTCTTGGAGTATACCAAGATGTCATCAATAAAAACTATTACAAAAGAATCTAAATAAGGTCAAAACACCCCATTTGTTAACTCTATCACCGTCATTAGTCAAATAGAAGAACATCAAGAGAAACTCACAGTGGCCATATCAAGTCAGAAAGGCTTTCTTAGGGACATCTAAAGCCCTAATCTTTAAGTGATGATAGCTAGACCTCAAATAAATCTTAGAAAACAATAATGCCCCTTGAAGCTGATCAAATAAGTCATCAATATGCGGGTGAGGAAATTTGTTCTTCACTATCACTTTGTTCAACTATCGGTAGTCAATTCACATCCTCATAGTCCCGTCCTCCTTCTTGACAAACAAAATATGGGTACCCGACAGTGATACACTAAATTATCCCTCTCGACCACTCCAGTCCGAATAGTACCTCGACCCCCGCTCTGCTGAGTTGTAGTAAAACTACCAGAAGCTCTACCGCATCTACCTAACTGGCCTCTACCTCGACTGTTGGCCAAAGGCGCAAACAGTCTAGCTGAAGCAATTGAATAAGTATATTGTGGTCCTAAGTGATTCTGCAAGGGGCACAGCCGCATCACGTGACCCGTATTCCCACATCCAAAATAAGACCTAAATGTGCATGACTGTTGTGATGGACCAGATGAACCACTATTGCTACGTCGACCAGAACTATAGGACCCTCGAGATGTTTGCCCAACTCAGCTACTGGTATGAATGCATGAACAGGCCCACAATGATGGAAAGAGCTAACACCTTTGTGCGAACCTCTGCTTACAGATGAGACGCCAGAAAACTTACCAGATGATCAGGCCCTCTTAGGGTCCCCAAAATCCTCTCTCACCATCAACTTTGCCTCCTAGGTGATACTAACGATGGAGTGGATGGAAGCCCCATCTCGAGCTGCTCTGAACACATAATATCTGATGGAAAAAATCAACCCCCTTACAAACCTGCAGACTCTTTTCGCCTTATCCGGAACAATAATGATAGCATGCCTAGATAGCAGACAGAAATGGGCCTTGTACATTGTAACTGACAAGCTACCCTGTCTCAAGTCCTCAAGTCTCAAACGACTCTTCTCCCTCACGATCCAAAGGATGAAAGTTTCCTGAAAAGCACTAGACACATCCCAGTCCATTGGAGGAGATCCAACTACCCTAGACCTCATATATGTCCTCCACCACTCTCTAAAAAGTTCTCGGAGCTGGAGTGCAACAAAGTGAACACCACACGGATCGACCATACCCACCGCATCTAGCATATCGTGGTATAAAGTCAAGAACTCATGGGCATCCTCGCTCTTACCACCCTGAAACTGATGTGGTTTCATCTTCTGAAACCTCTCATATCTATGTTGGTTGTCTGTTATTAGGACTACCTCAGGAGTAACCTGTACATCAATAGCCGGTGCGGGAACCACTAGTGGCTGACCCACTTGATCATGAATAACCAGATCCTGATGTTGCCCTGGGGTTTGTGCCTCCACTCTTGTCTAAGAACCCTGTGGCGTGCGTACCGCACCACCCTGATAGAAGTTATCTAACACACCCAACATCCTCAACAAAGTATCCTAAAACAAAGGAGCTGTAAAGTCACGAGGAACTTGGTCCTGACCAACCTCAATTTGTGGCTTAGGGGAGACGTCTCTAGCACAGCCTCTAGCTTGTGCCACTCCACAGGCACAACCTTTAACTAGTGCTACTCTACGAGCATGACCTCTAGCTTGATCCCTTCCACTACCCTTAGCTAGGGTCTCAGCAACTGCCTCGGGAAATGCCTCTCTTCTACCACCAGAAATAGAAGCTCTGGCCCTGGCCATCTGCAAAAAGAACACGCAGCAACACAGTACTAGTGAAGGTAACCACGCACAATAAGAAAGAATTCCTAATAGTCTTCATAGCCTCTCAAAGATAAGTACAGGCATCTCTGCATTGATCCTTGAGACTCTACTTAGACTTGGCTTATACGCACGTTAGACCTATGAATCTGGGGCACTGATACCATTTGTCACGACTCAAAAATTGACGTGATGACACTTCTCTAATCCCACTAAGACAAGTCAGCCCAAAACCCAACAGTACAAAGAAATTATGGAAATAAACTAACAATAACATAAGCACGGAAAACTTAGTCATTCTCAATAACCCCAAAACCTAGTTGTCATATATACAAGCCACTAGTATAAAAACTGAGTTTGAAAGATAAATATAAGTATCAATGTCTTTGTCTCTCGAATAGAATAAAACATATGTAAGGAACAAGAGGACCCGCTGGGATGACAAGCAGCTACCACTCAAGTATCCACAGAAACCCTCGAACGTAGACAGAAGAAGAGCAATCACACAAATTTAGGCTCAAAATCTATACAAGTGTAGAAGAAAGGAGTGAGTACCAAAAAAACATGGTACTCATCAAGCAACCGACTAAAATAAGGTAAAATTAGCTAGAATACGAGAACTCCTTTCTTTCCAACCGAACCACCACAACTACAACCGGCATAGAAATCATCCCAACTTAACAGTTTACAATAAACAACTCACAAGGATCCATAGTCATAGTTCAACGGCTACAATAGTCAAGTTCATCAATCACAAGTATCAGAATCATCAATCACATGTATAAAAGTCAAGTTCATCAATCTCAAGTATCACATTTATCAATCATAAGTATCAAGTCATCAATCATAATAAGCATGTTCAACTATTAAAAATATCAATCGGGACTGATGGAGAACACCCATAGTCCATGTATCTGTCGACAATGACCTCAACATCAATAACATTCACCGGCAATGACCTCAGCATCAACAACACTCGCTGGTAATGATATTGGCATCAATAAAACTCACTGGCAATGACCTCAGCATCAATATCACTCACCGAAAATGACTACGGCATTAATAACACTTGTCGATAATGACCTCGGCATTAATATCACACACTAGTAATGACCTCGGCATCAATAGCACTCGCCAGCAATGGACCCAACATCAATAACACTCACTGGTAATGACATCGACATCAATCACAATAAATCTCATCATAGTGTTCCAGAACCAATGCAAACAGGTATGTTCACACAATAATGAAGAGACGACAATCACAAGTAATTCACATCTACAACCATACTATCAAAGTATCACATCAATCATCGAATCAATATCAACACTCAAGATAATTCACAATGCACAATACACCATTATCAACACACTGCCTTTTTCATTAACCCAGTTTCTATCATTAATATTATTCAATTTGACCAATTAACCCATCACCTCATTTTCATTACTCTCCACCACATACAAGAAAGGAATTTTAAGATTCTACAAGCTTTAACAAGGTTTAAGAGTTCACTTACCTTAATCGATCACAAATCAATCTAAGACTTGAGCTCTTCCCTTCTGAACGATATCCAAATCAACACAATCTAGTCAAACAAGTATTCACAATGAGATTCCAGAACTAATAACACCCATATCAAGTAATTTGAATAAATGGGTCAAATCATCTCAAAAACTCGATTATGAAAATAAGGTTGGAATTCTAAAATTGTTACATCAATATGTTGCCCAGCGCATTTGGAATCAATTGGTGAAAATCATTTTGAAAATGGAGTTGTATTCAACTCATAATCATCATTTTTCTTAAAAACTCAAGTTTCTTGAAAACCCTTCAATTTGGAATTCAAAAATCAAGATTTAAAGGATTAGGGTTATAAATACTTACCAAATTGATTCACCACGAAAAATCTTTTTAAAATCGACTCTAAGGATTTTCCGAAACTCAAAATGGGAAAAAATGGGGAAAACCCCCAAAATTTCAGACCAAAAACTCTCCCAAGTCTTGCTTTCATGAGCTTCACGGAAGCGATGACTTGGTTACGAAAGTGAACCCCGCGTAAGTAGCTAGGTTCGCTTTCGCGAGCCAACCTTCGCTAAAGCAAAGGTTGCGAAAGCAATGCAATCTTCAGAAACGCGAAGGTTAGGGG
Organism: Solanum etuberosum; assembly: GCA_029582245.1. Lineage (NCBI taxonomy): Eukaryota > Viridiplantae > Streptophyta > Magnoliopsida > Solanales > Solanaceae > Solanum > Solanum etuberosum. The sequence goes on from JAJONR010000558.1 coordinate 151,036, forward strand.
AACTTGACCTCTCGCGAACGTGACCAGATCCTCATTGAAGCGACGTTCGCGAAAGCGAGACGTTCCTCGCTAAAGCGAAGCACACCAGGCACCAGCAAAAACAACCAACTGTCAAATCCTTGAAGGGACCCTTGAAATTCATTCAGAATCCCATACACACAAATTTGATATGCTATCTAACTAAACTCGACGTTCCAGACTCAATAGAACCATCAAAATATGAATCTGATGTCTCCTTGACCCAAAATACATGAGATTTACAAGAAACAAATATAACGCCTAAAAGGGCCAAATCAAGCTTGGAACTTCTAAATATTCAATCAAGAATTGTCGTAAATCTGATATGATCTCCAAATATCGATCAAAGTCAACCCAAAGGATAAAATATTATCAATTTCAAACTTAAAACCTCAAATCCACAAAAAGACTCTGAATCTGAAATCAAAAACTCTTTTTGACCAAATTCCACATTTTGAGACTGATGGAATCGACGAAATTCCATTCGATTCTTGAAACTCCAAAAGACACTGAAAACCACTCTTTAACAACTTTAGTATTTCAAACTCAAAAACTTTCACAATTTACAACTTTTTACTTGAATGGTAATTTTACAAAGTTCAAACAATGACCAACCGGGTCATTACATAAAAACCTAAAATTGATAAAATTTGACTTTCTGATGTTGTTTAGGTGACGAATTGTCGTGTGTGTGATGGGTCGTCACTCTTACCATCAAAATGCCCAAAAATCAAGCCTACTGGTCAGTTATGGCGTCCCATTTTGACGAGCCATCGCTTGAGTGACGGACCATCACTCTGGCCGTCACTCATTGACAAATTGGAACGCCTTTGGTAAATTAGTCATAACTTCTTACTCTAAACTCGTATTGATACAAACTTGGTGGCGTTGGAAAGAAAACTCATAGACCTTCAATTTGATAGGTCATGGTCTATCTAAATCTTTATATTTATAGAGATATGATTATTTGAAGTTGACCCTAATATGAACTCATGCTAAAACATAGCCGATAGAAAATCTTTGAACTTGGCTTGGTGTTAGATGATCCTTATGACCCTAATCCATATCTACTACACTTCAAATATCTTAGGAATAAACCTTAACACACACACATATATATATATATATATATATATATACATACATAAAACTTATAAATCCTTGGGTTCGGGTCTATATGCATACGGATGATGGTTCGGATCTTTGCTTATAAGTTGTACGGTGTAACAAAACTCCAAGTTAATATTTTCCCCCTTGGGGTGATCTTTGTACCGGAGCCATGGACTATACGGGTGAAACTATTTCTATCTCATTCACTTTTACTTGGTGAGATCCCTTTCCTTTTCACCTTCTCTTTGATCATAGTATATCACCCTAATCAATCTTCTTTAGGTACTGACCAAATCTTGTACAAATTTGTATGTTAGACTCCCCCATCTTCTTTTTCAGCTTTTCTTCCTTTGCTCATATTCTTACCCTTTTGTATCACTCTTGTTTCTTGTTGCATGTAAATTGGAGTAGTTGAAGCTCTCATATCCTCTCCTTGTACTATTCTACAACTACGTTGAAAGACCCAACTATTCTAGCTTTTTTGGTTAAGTTTTTGATAACTAGAGCTCGTAGACCTAGATTTTATTTTCACAACAATGTCTCCTTTCGGATGTACATTATTAATCTTCTGATTGTGATTTCTAACATTTATGATTATGCCTTTTATGTACATATCATTGATGTTGTGTGATCTCTGATGCAAAGTGATGCTCCTTTTGTGTGTATATTCTGTTAATTTTTGGATTGATTCTATGAGTTCTGATTCTCAGATTTGGAATTTGTGCCTTATCCATGTGAGTGCGCCTCTAATCCTTGTAGGAAGTGAAAAGAAAGATATTGCACTAACTGTTGGTCTTCAATCACCTCATCAGCTATGTAATTCGCCACTATATTTTCTTCTCTAAAAATGTGAGTTTTCCAAACATTTTTTGTTGCATTCATTTCTTGATATCCTATACTCTTTCCACTAACTCTCAAGGAACTCTTTATTGCCTGTGAATCATTTTTTGAGGCTGAGAGAGTTAGTTTTAATTGTGAAATTCTTCCACTCCTTCTCTTGGAAAAAAACTAGAGCTTCCTGAATAGCTAAAGTCTCTGTCTCAATGTTTGTGGATTTTCTATTCCTTTGGCTTTAGCATATACTAAATTTTCCATGTCATCTCTTATGCAAAAATCTAATGAACTCATCCCTGTGTTACATTGATAAGCGTCATTCGTGTTGTATTTAAATTTTTAACTCTGGTGGTCTCTAAGATACACTATACAAGTGCAATGTAGGCTTGTATCTCCTTAAATATCCAATTACTTTAGGTAATATCGAAGATTCTGACCTAATCCATGGATATAGACTCTTGATCAACTTCTTTATCAACTCTTGTATTTGTATTACCATCCTTGTGAGAGTGATATTTCCTCTATATTTTCTATTTTTCTTTCTCTTCCACATGTCCTACATAATTGTTGTTATCATGATTCTATATATCACATGTAGCTTCGGTGGTGCTTCTAGTATCCACCATGTGATTATGAGTTGTTGCAGATTCATCCCCTCCATATTATTTCTTGCAAAATAACGAATTGTCTTTATATCCTTGTGGCTATGGGAGCTGTTAGAAATAGGTGGGACATAGGTTATATTGTCTTATCCTCAGAATATCAACATTTAGACACAATATTAATCTTCATTCTATTGATTTTATCGTCAGTAGAAATCCTTCTCTTCTATACTCTCCATAAAAAGAAATTGATTTTTAGAGGTAATTCTTTGGCCCATATTAGTTCATAATTCTTCCTTTGTTCTTGTTTCTACCTTATTAACTCTCATGCTAATTTTACTATGAACTTTTCTTGAGTATTTTATATCCAACGTGGGGCATCATTACTTTGTTATTCAGATAGGGATTTTATACTTTCCATGATATAATCGGTCATCTCTTCATAAATCCTTGTCAGCAACTTCTATTTGTCCCATCCAGTATCATCAGAGAGAGACTTAACCTTCAATTCTTCATCAATGACATTTTATCCCTCCACATAGTATATGGATCCTTGTTTAGTCCAATTATCATGACGGAAGCTAGAGTTTTCTGATGCTACCTGCCACCATATATTAGACTCTACTTCTTCATTAATTGTTGTCATTTTCTTACATATATGAGAAGCTTCATATCCCTAACCCATGATTGGATGTAGCTTCTTACAATACTTATTCCACATGAAGGTTCTCCAAATATAAAATGTTTTGAGTCTTGATATTTCATCAAAATTTAACAAACAAAGCCTTAGATACATCATGTAAGGATCTAAATCTAACTCCTCCTTCAACCTAGAATAGAACACCTTCTCCCAAGCCACTCAGCATTTATTCTTAGAACTATTTGTACTACCCCAAAAAATATATGTAATTGAACAATCATGTAAGCTGGTGGTTTATTGCTGACAACAGATACACTGACATAGATTATAATATATGTGAGATAAAAATGTATTTCCTTTCAAAGGATGAACCGTATTCTTCCTCCAAGAAAAAATAGGGCAACCCAGATCAATAAATGGAAAAGATCACTATATCACACATGTAATTTTTTCTATCTGATTGCATACTCTTATAGGGACTTTTTCATGAAGGTAGATTAGACACTTGTCAAGATCAATCATTTTCCCTGATACTAGTTTATATTTTCTCAACATGTTCATCATCTTCCACATTAGGCAGGGTGACCTTAGCAAAACAAGATAGTATCATTAGCATAGGATAAATGATTGATTTTTAGCATATTGTATCCTTTGAACTGAGGATTTTTATAAATATTATTTATAATTCTGAAAATGACCTTCGCAACTATGATAAACAAAGTGAGGGATATGGGGTCTCCTTGCTTTAACCCTCTAGATGATTGGAAAAATCAAAAGATTGTCCATTCAATAAAAAAGTATACCAATTATTGCTAATTATCCTCACCACCATATCTATAATTCTTTCTAAAAATTGAAATCTTCTTAGCACTTTGATTAAATAAATTCAAGAGACTCTATCATATGTTTTAGTCATGTCCAACTTGACCACTACATTATGTAACTTATTCAATCTGTGATGTATCTAATAATTGATAAGTTGGTATTTCACAAACTTATCTTATCTTTAAGATTATTTTTTTGTCTTATTTATGCGAGAATGAATGAGTACATTTATTGTACTTTTCCTCATTTTTTGCAGAATAATGAGATACAAATGTGTTTGGAGAGATAAACTAGAAGAAATCAAGGTAAAACGGCAACTGAAACAGAAATTCAAAACTGACAGTGAAAGTGCTTGTCAATCTGATCGCATGGTTAGCACGTTGCTATTGCAGTCAACAATAAAACAACGAATCACAGCCGCATTATCAATGGTCGTGATTGCGTGGCCAGCAGTTTCCATCGTAGTGAAGGAAGTGTCAGGCATCGAGGGCAGAACTGAAAATTCAGATTTTGACCCTAAATGACATAATACACTCGTCCACAACCATTTTTCGGGGGTATCAATCATCTTTTGGCCTATCCTTGAGCTAATACTCATCTTTGAGAGCAAGTTTTTACGACCAACATCAATTGTGATAATCTTTAGTCCTTTCTTTTAACTGTATGTTTTGTATTGAATATTTGTAGGTGTAGTTGTTAATTTCTTATTTGAATATTGTGTTGGTCATAAACAATAGTTTAATTGTTAATTTATATCTTTTGCTTTTGTAATTAGTTTAATATTCTCATGGATCTTTGATTATCTAGTTAATCTCATACTTTAATTGCTTTTCAAGGGAGTGGTCAACTCTAGGACTTGCCCATTTACTTTAATTTAACTTGAAAGAGTTAATTGAGTTTCCGCAAAAAAAAAAAAATCCGGATCGATTTTCCCTTGGCTTTTCGAACCGACCTATCTGTCAATCTTTTTTCTTTATTTTTAGTAGTGGATTTTGTCCATGTTTGAAACAATTTTGTTTTCTCCGTATTACTATATATCTAGAATCAATAACTTTATTTGAGTAACTACTGAACTGAGTCCTCCTCCGTGTAATATTAATTTTTGGTGTATATACATGTTAGAACTTTTGGAAGAAAAAAAAGATCTTTTTCCTTGGGATAATAATATCAAATCATGATTTTAGTGGGGGCTTTAAGTACATTGAACATTAATTACATAATCCTCTAGAAGGATAGAGATAAAATCATTAAATAAGTTCACATCTTTTTTAACATATAGTATTTCATTAGAAAAGCAATTGGTCCCAATATTTTTAATTAGAACTCTACTATGAGATAAAGCCTAGTTGAGTAAGATAGCTATCCACGAAACTTTTTGAGTATTACTAAAATATATGTTACTCTTAATCTAAGTAAACAGATGGTAAGTTCATTAATTTAAGTAATGATAATGGTGTAGCAGCCAAGTCATTGGCAGACAAAGTACATCTTATAAAACATAAAAATGGAAGACCTAGAATAGTTGATAATGATATCAACATCAATACTCTTTATTTCAATAAATAATATTATCGTGAAAGGATTTAACCAGCCTATTGGAATGAATTTCTATTTTTGGTTTTTCTGGCAAAAATTATAAAGAAACTTACAAGTTGCAAATTTCTTTTCTAAGAAATAACAGTTGATAATGATATCAACATCAATACTCTTTCCACAACTAAAAACTCTGTTTTCCACCGAAAAATGTTCAGTTGTTATTTCTATCGATATTTTGATTGAAGCTGTATGAAAAGAAAAACTAGAACTGTTTTCATACGAAAAAAATTAGGAAGCTGTCCATTATTTCAATGAAAATCTATTTCTCAACGTGCAATTTTTTCAATGAGCTAGTTCAATGTAAAAAACATGCTCTATAGCACAAACTTCTCATTGATTTACGGTAGAACAAACTTTTATTTCTAATAATATTCTATTATTTTCCATCTAAGTCCTCCCTCGTCTCAAGCTCATCAACCTACTCCTTGCAAATCACTGGACAAAGATAATTTGATTTTGCATCACCTTTTTCCATATCTAGGGCACTTGTATATTGTCCTAAACAAATATACTGAATTTAGTGAGGAATAATGAAGGGGTTGATTTTTCAAATCGACATTTATTATTCTAAAAATTACTTTTTTTATTCCAATAATTTACTTATTTTTTTAAAAAAACAAAAGTAATTTTCTATTAGTTGAGTCACCTCCGATAAATCAACCCTACCATTATGTATTTCTACTACTTATTAAAGAACTTTATAAATTTCCCAGAGAAAATCCAAAAGAAAAACTTCTTTAATTTTGTAGATAAGGTTATTTATCCAATGATGATCTGAACATGATCACCTTGATAACCATTTATAATTATAAAATAATACGTGTTGAGATAATGGCCGGTGGGACAAATCTTCCATTATATGAGATATTATGGCTGTATTTTTAAGGGGAATTTTCACAAATAGCCACTATAATAAATTTAATTATGTTTCATAGCTATAGTTTGCATATTTACGGGTTGTAGCTAGAGTATAAGTTGTCTCGTTTGTATAATTCGTGGATTTGTATAATTCACAGATTTGTATAATTCGCGGGTACATTTGTATAATTTAGTTATTTTTGTATAAACTTGAAATAACGAATTTATACAATTACAAACATCACAAGTGTAAAGAGTTATACAAATTATATTATACAAATTACGAATTATACAAAATTTATACAAATTATATTATACAAACGTGTGAATTATACAAAACTAAAAAGCTGAGTCACGTAATTATAGCTAAAAGTAGGTCGCGAATTGTAATTAAGGCAAACTATAACTATGTTAACTAATTAACTAATATATGTTTGCTTATACACATAATTTTCTCTATTTTAAATTAGTTGATGTTTAACATGCTTAAACACATGCAAATGCATGGAATATCAAGACAAATATATGCAATTACCCCACTATACATATTGAAATCAAGAAAATTGATACTGTAATAATTAATTATAATATCTCATAAAGATAAAGCTAAATCATTTCCTACTTTATTTTTTGTTATAATCATTGAGTATTTAGTTTTTACTAATTTCAGTACGTAAGGCCCATTAACATAAATGTTACAATATTTTTCCATTCTCAAAACTCAGAACATGAGTTTAGCATTCCTACCCAAGTTGGATATATACACAAATAGCCTAGTGCCTAGTGGCCCATCCAATCATCTTCACTTGGTGTGCTCCTATTTTCACAAGCCCCAACTTGTACTACAAAACATATTACTATCATATAAACCACTTAATATAAAGTTGTTGATACAATATTCCATGTCCTCTTCTTTTCAATACCCCCTAAGTCTAACCAAAGGGAGAAAACTCTTGTGGATATGGGAAGGAAGTGTTCACATTGTGGTAATATAGGTCACAATTCAAGAACTTGTAAGTTAGGTGCTAGTTCTAGCTTTGTTGGTGGATTAAGGCTCTTTGGAGTACAACTAATTGACATCTCTTCTTCATCTTCTACATCATCATCTTCCTCTTCTTCTTCTTCTTATGATATCCACTTGAAGAAAAGTTTAAGCTTAGATTGCATGTCTTCACCTCAAGTATCTATTTCTCCATCATCATCACTTGTTACTTTTAATGAAAAGAGTACTACTTGCGCAAATGGAGATTATCTATCTGATTGTCTCTTAGGTCAACCTCAAGAGAGAAGGAAAGGTTTGGAATAATTATTCATTTTTTAGATATATAATTATTTGACTACATTTTAGTGGGAAATGTTGGTATGAAATTAATAATGGTCATTGACTATTCATTTCAAAGAAATTGGAGTTAACACTTGTTTATGTCTCTTGGTATTGAAATTTGATCATTACAACCATGCATCTTATTCCTTGAGAAAGGAAAGTTAGTTTCTAAGGAACACTTCCAAATGTTTTTGAATTAGGAGTTGGATGGACAGAGGAAGAACACAGGAGATTTTTAGTGGGACTAGAAAAGCTAGGGAAAGGAGATTGGAGAGGAATTTCAAGAAAGTTCGTCACAACAAGAACTCCAACACAAGTAGCTAGTCATGCTCAAAAATATTTCCTCAGACACTCAACTCATCTCAACAAAAAGAAGCGCCGTTCTAGCCTCTTTGACATGGTATGTCTCATAATTTTTATAAGTCATTTTTCAAGAATATATATTTTTTTTTTTTGTTTTTAATATTTAGTCTTAACATGGTGTAGTGTAGGCACGCAGCTTAATTATAACATCTCCTATCATTCTATTTTGTGACCTTAGACCTCATCAAGAAGACAATTTTATCTTTGCTCTAAATCTCATGAAAAAACATTTTCCATATAAAATGAATTATTATTATCATGTGATAGTTGAAATTTAATGTGTGAAATGAACATGATATATAGGAAAGGAGGAAGAACAAAATGGAAGAAAGCAAGGGGGAGTATGGAAATTCAACAAGTCCAATTAGTATGATGGATGAAGACATAGCATTAACAACCAAAGATACTCTAATTTGGTCTTCTTATTATGAATCCCCAATTGATTTGGAGCTAAGTCTAGCAGCTGCAAATACCTTTCTAATTGGAACTATTCCTGTTACTTAATTCTAAACCAGATCAACTGCCTCTTAATTGTATATATGCTAGCTAATTAATGAATCTATCATGTATTTCATCTTAATTGTACCCTGTAATTACTACTTGCTAGTATGTATTTATATTTCAAGTATCTTATTGATTTATACAAGTAGAACGCTATAAATATGCTTTTTAATTTGTCCAAATTATGAAACGACCTGAATGAGAACAATAAATTATTTCGACATTTTTTTGCTCCACAAATCACTTAGAATCAAAGCTATTGAGTTCGATCGAATTCATAGTCAAATCAAGAAAAAAAATTAAAGGAATTTGGTCAATCAATTGCTCGCACTTTTCACTTGTGCAATATAACTCTATAATGTTCAGACGAGGAACCTTCTTAATTAATACTCAACACTTAAATTTTGATTAATAAGCACCTTATTAATTACTTATATAGTATGTTTTTCTTCTCTTTTTTTCTTTGTCGTGGAGGGCATCTATTTTAGGGATCTTCCTTTGGCATAATGTACATAAAATTTGCTACCAAGTCGTCAGTTGTCACATCCCATGGTCCATTCACTTTAAAAGAAATAGTCCTTTGAACCAACAAGTACCCCCCAACACACACCCCTGCCTCAAGGCGCTAGGCATAAGTTTTGTGGATCTTTAATTACATAACAATTTTAAAATACATATATAAAATAAGTGTAAATGTATATAGAATTGCTTCATCTTAAAGTGGTAATCAAAATTATCTATTAACTAAAAGAAGAAAAATCTGAACTATTCATCTCAAAAAATTAATAGACTCTTTATAGAAAATAATCGAGTAGAAATTTAAAAATTGTCAATTTTCTGCTGAATGTCTCTCAAAGTGAGAGAGTCTTTCCATTATATAGAGAAAATAAAGATTACACATCCCTAAAGATCCGCCATTCCTATCCATAAAGATCAGCTATTCTATCTCTACAAATCTGCTATTCAAACCCTCTAAATCTGCCTTGCTATCCCTCCAAATCAGCTATTCTATCACAATATTTATTCATTTGATTCTACAACAAATGTATATAATCATGCTAATTTATATCACTATATAATTACATTAATATATACAATCATTTAGTTGTCCATCATGCTAACATCTCCCCTCAAATTGATGTTGGTGGATCAAGAAGCATCAATTTGCCTACTAGAAACTGATGGCGTTGTCGTGCCATGGATTTTGTAAACGCATCAGCTATTTGAAGATCACTGGACATATGCGGAAGATTAATGACTCTTTTATCTACAGCTTCTCGTATATAATGACAATCCACTTCGATGTGTTTGGTCCTCTCATGAAAAACTGGATTATTAGCAATCTGAATAGCACTTGTATTGTCAGTGTGGAGAGGAGTAGGATGATATTGAGGAAATCCAATCTCAGCAAGTAATCCACGAAGCCATACAACCTCGGAGCAAGCAAGAGACATGGTTCGATATTCAGCCTCTGTTGAAGATTTTGACACACGATCTTGCTTTTTACTCTTCCAAGATATCAATGACTCTCCAAGAAACATGCACCAATCAGAGACTGAACGACGAGTATCAGGACATCCCGCCCAATCAGAATCACTAAAAGCATTAAGACGAATAGGAGAACCACTTGGAAAGAATAATCCATGAGTAGATGTTCCTAGAAGATACCGAATGATGCGACGAACAGCCACCAAGTGGAGATGACGGGGAGCTTGCATAAATTGACTAACTTGTTGAACTGCAAAAGAGATATCAGGCCAAGTAATAGTAAGGTAATTTAGACTCCCAACTAATTGTCAAAATATAGTTGGATCAGGAAGAAGATCGTCTTCCTCACGAAGATACTTCACATTCAATTTCAATGGAGTATCTACGGAGGAGGAATCTTGAAGACCAGCCAAAGAAATCACATCCTGAGTATATTTGTGTTGGTTTAGAAACACACCTGAAGCAACATTATGAACTTCCAAACCCAAAAAATAAGTAAGAGTACTAAGATCTTTCATATGAAAAGAATCTTTAAGCTGTTGTTGGAGGCTAGTGATTAGTGAAGAATCAGTTCATGTGATAATAATGCCATCTACATACACCAAAAGAAGAACACAACTTGTAGATGTTTTCCGAAGAAACAAAGATGAGTCATATTTGCTCTACTTAAAAGAAAATTGTAGCAAATTAGACCGGAACTTATCAAACCAAGCTCTTGGAGCTTGTTTTAATCCATACAAAGACCGCTTCAACTTGCATACATCTGCTGTAGGCGATGAGAACAAACCAGGTGGAGGTTTCATATAAATATCTTCTTTAAGATCACCATGGAGAAAAGCATTTTTGACATCCATTTGATAAAGAGACCAGTTTTGTGAAGCAGCAATGGCAATAATAGTTTGCACCATAGTCATTTTGGCTACGGGTGCAAAAGTCTCCTCATAGTCCACCCCATACTCTTATTTGTTACCAAGAATAACCAATCGAGCTTTGTACCGATCAAGAGTTCCATCAGAATGAAGTTTGATTGAATAAACTCATTTACATCCAATAGGGCGGACATTTGAAGGACATGAAACAATGTCCCATGTGTCATTTTCTTTAAGAGCCAAAAGTTCTTCCTCCATTGATTTTTGCCAACATTCATGTTTGAAAGTTTGTGAGTATCAAGATGGAACAGATATGTTGGATAAAGTAGAGGAAAAGACATACCAATTGGGAGTACGAGATACTCTGGTAGATCGCCGGTAGGCTCAAGAGGACCAGATCTTGAAGAATTCTCAGATTCTAGTTGTGGTACAGTTTCAGGCGGCGGATCAGTGTCGGGATAGGATAAAGTTGGTTGACGTCGTTCATACACAAATTCAGGTTTGAACCTCTTAAAATAAGATGATAAATCCTCAAAAGTAGGAAGAAGAGGAGAAGCAGAAGATGAATCTACAATCGTAGAAAAGAAATACTGATTCTCAAAGAAAATAACATTTCTAGAAATACGAAATTTGTGAGAACATGGATCATAGTAAATAAAACCTTTTTGTGAAGTACTATAACCCATAAAAGCACATTTAGTAGACTGTACAGAAAGTTTATTGCGCTGCGAATGAGGCAAATGCACAAAACAAACACAACCAAATGTATGAAAATCACTATAGTTAGGATTTTGGTGATAAAGATGAAAATATGGAAACTCAAGATTTAGCACTTTAGATGGCAATCTATTAATTAAATAGACAGCAGTAGACAAAGCTTCCACCCAATATTTAGATGGTACAGAGGACTCAATCAATAAAGTACGAGTGACATCTAAAAGATGGCAATTTTTTC